>PVIU01012392.1:0-60313 GCA_004026605.1 Ondatra zibethicus | reverse complement strand
CAACAGTGTAACCTCTCTACAGAGCCAATAGTGTAACCTCCTAAAGAATGAAGTCAAAGGATCTGGTCCATTTCTTTTCTGGTTCATCCATCTGCCTCCCCATCCATGCAACTAGCTGTACTGAGGAACAACCGCCGCCTGGCAAGGCAGGGGCTGCAGAGAGGAGTAATGAGGTCTTGACCCTGGGTGACCCACAGCTGTGCCCTTCCTAAAGTCCTTCATCTGTACCATTCCAGTACTCTAATTCACAGGACTCACAGACCTACCATGACCTGCCTGACACCCCTGACCTCACCAGCCCAGCAGGCTCAAGATGGCGGCTTCGGACTTCCAAACAGTTTTTCACAAATACAAGTCCGCAGCAGACCTCTCCTATGGGAAAGGTTTCCCTCTGCCAAATCCCAACACTTACCAAGAGCCCTGGAGGAAATCAACCCAGATGTTGCTCTTTCCCCTGGCATGGCCCTCCATGTGGCTGAGAGTCACCCTCAGCAGTGTCCAGTGAACAATGAACTTCCTTCATTTTAGCAATGGGCTGTCACCTCATCCATTTCCCTACCACCTACCACCATATTATGCTTGGGGGCTGACTCCCTAGGGTGTAAATTTATACACACGAATCTACTGGTTATGCATGCACAACCAGTACCTATGATTGGAGAAGCAAATAAGACTCTTCCAAAGGACACATCCCCCAAACTTAAACAGCTGAAATGGAAAAGAGATTTTCTTAATGTTTCAAATAATAGATGACTACATCTTCAGAGTTTGGTAAACAAAAGAGCATCAAGCAGGTGGCAAGAGAATGAGTTGAGACCAAATGTACTTATGCTACCATTGTTTTCAAGGCCGTTGTGTAACTCGGGTGTTTATATCACAATCTGTGTGACAAAAAGAGAGGTCTATGAAATCACACCCATGGACTGGCATGCTGCAGCTACATACCACCACTAGCGCCCCGCCCCGTGTGTGTATGTCTGTCTGTCTGTCTCCTCTCTCTCGCTCTTGCACACACACAAAGACACACTACATGCTGAATATACATCTGATATAAACCTAAGCCTCATGGCCCACTTGAGAACAGCCATGCCCATCTCGCCTCAAGCTACAACTCACCTCCAGCCACACAAGATTCCTTGTGGTTCCCAGGACAGCCCCCTGCCACCCTGTGCTCTGCAGGTTTTATCACCCATCCTAGGTAGGATACTGTCTCCAGCTTGCCATAAGGGCTGGAGAGCCTATAGGATTTCAGTGGGTTCTCACATCTTATGGGTAGCTGAGGTCACCCTCACTGTATAGATGATAAGTTGCCCAGAGAAGGAGCTGACTACTGCCAGCTATACTCCTAGCAATGGTGGGATGGGATCGCACACACTGAAACCAGCAGCTATGTCATTCAGGGAGTCTTTCCCATGAATACTGAGTCCAGGCATCCCTGAGACTAGGCTTTTCATCTAGTCTGTGAACCTTTAGCCCCTTAGTAGAGATGGGGACAAGCCATGGACAACCAATGACTAAGGGATTCTGTTCATGACCTGTATCTCCCCACAATTTATTCAAGGGAAATATGTCATCTGAATTCTGTTCACACAGTGACCCCTCTTCCCACATCTCTTGTAATCCTCTAGTGGGCTGAAGGCATATACTCGGAGGGCTCCTCCTCCAACCCTGCACCTCTTGTGAAATTAGTGACAATCTGTAGCTGGTTATGTCCCTACTTGAGGTTTAAGCATGTTTGTTTCCACGGGACCTGACACTGATCCATGCTGCAATCATCTACCCATGAGTGTGTCCCCCTTGGTGTCAAGGGAGCTCTCTAAGGGTGGGGAAAGGGTCTTAATAGATTCTATAGCCCTGGTGACAAGTATAAAACCTAGGAAAAAGCAACACAGTTTATATTGATAAAAGAGGAGAAAAAGGGAAGAGAGAGGGACGGAGGAATGGAAGAAGGGAGGGAGGGAGAGAGGGAAAGAAGGAAGGAGGGAGGGAGGGAGGGAGGGAGGGAGGAACAGCTGCCACAGGGGAAAGCTGAGCTCAGAGACTGGACTGTGGCTTGGGGACAGGATCAGCCAGGCCATTCTCTCCAGACACAGGTAGCACCCAGACCCCATCTTCAGTTCCGGAACGGAATAGTAAAGATATCCCCAGTGTCTGTCACTGACAGTCAGGGATACTACTGCCTGTTCCTATGGTGAGCTGCTTTCCTTTTTTCCATTGTATTTAATCCATAGGCCCAGGCCCCATGCTGGGACCATGTTCTCCCTCCACTATACCAGCAAAAAGCTACAGCATAGTGGGATGATAGCCTCATGGATGTCGGTGGTGGTGCACACAATTGGGCCCTGAAGTCAAAGCCTACTGGCCAGTCCCCAGGCCACCCCATATCCTCCCTTCCATGCCAGGGATGTTTCTCTGCCGACATTATATATGGAGCCGTCCTGTCAACTTCACATTCTCCATATGCTTTTAACTCTTTTTAATGACTACTCTGGGACATTACATTTGTTCAAGATACTTCTGCGCAAACTTCAGTACCTATGTCCTGCTTATGTGCAATGCTATTCCTGAGGCGTGGGTGTAGGGAAATGCCCGCAGGGCCCTACACATTTTATAATGGCCCTGACACGAGTTCCCAAATTATTCTATGGAAGGGTACCAGTTTCCTCTGCCCTCCACAGCATGTAAATCTCCTCACCACACAGTCAGCGGCAACACTGAGTGGATCGACCCTTCAATCTTTCCCAGCTCAAATGGGATACATGGTTTCTTGTTTTCTATGCATTATCTTAGGTCCATGAGGTTTGTTATTCAAATATTTTGCTTATTCTGCTTATTCAAATGTCCAGTTCTCCTTTTATTTAAAGTGTGTGTGTGGACATGCTGTGGTGCACATGAGTGTTAAATGGGGTGTACTCAGTCATGTATGTACCTGAAAAGACAAGAGGTCTTATGTATGTATGTATGTAGGTATGTAGGTAGGTAGGTAGGTAGGTAGGTAGGTATTTAGTGGCAGAGTCTCTCAGTGAATGTGCACTCCCTAGTTTCAGCTAGACTAGCTCTCAAGTTCCTACTACCTCTGCCTCTACCCCAGTGCTGCGGTTACAGACACACGCCACTATATACAGCGTTTCAGGAACTCCTGATGTCTGAACTCGGTTCCTCATGTTTGCCCAGAAAGCACTTTACCCACTGATCCATCTCCCCAGCCTGTAAATGTAGTTTTTTTTTTTAAAAAAATGCAAATATAAAGCCACCTAGACAAAGAAGAAAAGTTTATAGATTTTCAGCATTGATTTGCTCATTTGGTAAATATTCCTCACTCCCATCACATGCTTAGAACAGGTAGGCAAAGGGCATTGAGGCACCCTGGACAGGTCCTCGTTGACTTCTGGGATCTAAGATGCACTGCATGCCATGGCAGCTAAGGCTCCAGCAAGCACAGGAAAAAGAACGCCTAGGGAGTTATTGGAGCACAGGCAGATGGATTGGGTACATAGCTGCTATCACCTGAACATCTGGGAAAAGGCCAGGCTTCCTGAGATTTTTTTTTTCTGAGTTGAGTTTGTAAAGCTGAGCAGAAGTCAAATCAAAGTATCCGAGACAGGTAACAAGTTTAGACAAAAGGAACATCATTTGCCAGGCCCCAGAGCATAGCAGGGTACTTAGGAAAGTTCCTCTCAGGACAGGTGAATGAACTCTAGATAATCAAATCTCTACCACCTTCGGTGCAATGTGGCACACTGCTTCTTAAGGCACTGAAAGCAACCTCCCAAGTGCCTGGGCTCTAATGGGCCTGAATAAAGACAAGCGGAGAACATCAAGAGGCAGATGGAGGATCAAAAGAAGGATTCTGTACCTAAATAAAACAAGCAGGGCAGTCATAGTTCTGGGCTCAGGAGTCAGATGACCCAAGTAGGAAAGGAATAAACAAGTCTGCTAGTTGCCCAACTCATCCATCCTTCAAAGACTTGTGAAGGCAGGGTTTGTCTGCCATGTCCCTGCTGTTGCCCAGGACCTAGGACAGTTCCAAGCAAGGCCATGCATCTCAGTAAATACTAGCTTTATGGATAAATGACCAAAAGCCAGTCAGTATCAATGCCAACCTATCAGCTTACTATCTTGTAGTGGCCGGGAGTTGTTTGTTAGATGATTAGTGATGTCATCAGAGAGCTATGACTTAGACGGCTAGCCACCATCTGCCATATGCCAAACACTCTCTGATTCTGGTGTGATCGCTTGTGTCCTCTCAAGGCAGGCTCTAGCACTTCCATGAGGGTCAGGAAGAGACTGGCACATCTTTCTCAGGTTTCTAAGTTGATGAGAACCCAGAGGACAGGCTGGGCCCAATTGTGTGCACCACCACCGACATCCATGAGGCTATCATCCCATTATGCTGTAGCTTTTTGCTGGTATAGTGGAGGGAGATGCACAAAATCCAATAGCAGCAACCTCTTCAGTGACTATGGGGGAAAATAAGAAAGATGGAGGACAGGTAGATAAAGAAGTGGCTTATACCTTTATTCAATATTTTTCATGGATTAAAAGAAATTTGATAATTTCCCTGACGGAGGAAACCAGGCTTCATTATGTTCTTCAACTTTCAGAACTTTTATTGCATATCTTACCCAAAGCACACAGGAAAAAAATAAAGGTACACATCTTTATGAACAAAGCTAAGCAGGCTAATTGGTGTGATTTACTGAGTTATCAAATGCTGTGACCAAATGCAATTTATGTCAGGAACAACAAACTGATGTAATTATCATATCAATAAAGAAAAGGAAAAGACATGTGACTCCGATTAGCACAAAAGAAGCATGTGACACAAGCCAATATCTTTTCAACATACAAGGTGGCCACTCCATTAATTAAGACCACAATGGCATTCCTCAAGAAAATAAAGGCCAAATATGAACACCCACAGCCCACATCATACTTAATGCTAAGATGTTGACTGATTTTCCTTTAAGGTCAAAAACAATGCAATCCCTGCTACACAACTGTGTTCAACACTTTACCAGAATAATTCAATGAAAAATTAATAATAAAGGTCATCCGACTTGGAAAACAAGATGTCAAAGTCCCTGTATCTGGAGATGACATGGTCTTATCGACACAAAATACTAGAGCATCCACAAAACCATTAGAATTGATAAATCAACCAGAGTCATAAAATGAATAACTGGCACTCAAGTATTGTCTGTGCTTCTGTGTGCTGGCAATGCACCATCCAAAAAGGAGTGTTATTCACCTATGTACAGTAACATCAAGAAAGATAAGATACTTAGAACAACTGTAACCAAGAGGGTAAAGAATTGTACACCTAAAACTACAAACCACTGAAAAAGAAACTGAGGCATGAGTCAGTGTGGAAGGATTTGTGTCATCACTAAAGAGACTAACAGTTCTATCTGTGGAGATGAAAAAGCTTTCATGAACTGTTCTGACAAACCGTGGCCACAGTTTTACAACCTGCCAATCTAATTAGTGATGTTTAACTGTGCACTCAAAATTGCTTAGAAGAAAATTATGTTATAGGTATGTGTACATCCTCTATATAGCATATGCATATATACAAAAACAAAATAAAAATGAAAATGCACTCGGTTCCCTTCCCCAAGCTTCAGAAAAGCATTGATACAGAGACAGAAAGAACAGAGGAGCCAGAGGACGGGAAACAGTGCTGTGAAATTCTGTCTTCTGGACACAACATGGTTATGAAATTCGGGAACTCATAGCAACTCTGGGTACCGGAATAAGACCTGCATAATATCAAGTCAGTCAAATTTCCGACTTCATGGGGGAGAAGTTCTTGAGGATATGCCCCCTACCAAGGAACTATTGGCAGTTGAGAGCTTCAAGGAGAGAGTCATTCTTTGAGAGTGTAGCCTGAGCATGTTTCCCATCCTCAGATGGATGGCCCCACACCCAAGCATATATGGGCATCACTAACTAGACTTAGCGAATTACACTAAAAATAAAATAAGAGGACATGAAACTGGGAATGGATATGATCCTATTTTGTATGATCTTATCAAATAATACATTAAAAGTGTTTTAATTACATAGCCATCTTCCCGCCCTCTCTGCTGGGATTTTGTTTGGACGGAGCTTGTGGGATCTTGTGATCCCTATGAGTTCATATGTGCTATGAGCATTTGATAGCTGCTAACAGGGAGGTCTGTTTCTTTAAAGATGTGACCCTTTGTGGGTTGACTGCATACTATAACAAGACCCCAGTCACAAAACTAGCTGAAAAACACAAAGTAGACTCAATGGGGAAAGAGGAAGAGAAGAAGAAGAGGTGGTGGAGGAGAAGGTAGTAGTAGTGGTGGTGGTGCTGGTAGTGGTGGTGGTGCTGGTAGTGGTGGTGAAAGTAATCCCAAAGTTGAGCGGGAAGAGATGGGAGGGTTGGGAGGAAGTAAATATGTTCAAAATACACTGTATTTCTCAAAGAATTAAAATAGAATATCCTCAAAAAATAAACAAAAATTAAGTCAAAATAAATGAATAAAAATAGGAAACAAAATTTTTAAATTAAATAAAAATAAAGCGAAGATGTTCATATCATAATTCTTCTGAATGTGTTATCTCCACAGCAAGTAGAAAATACAGTTATAGATGAAACACATACAGGTTGATGATCAGCCTATGGTTTTAATATGGAAATTAAGATATTCATGGATGACAGTAATTGGTTTGATGGCATTGAACCAACCTTGCATACCTGTGATAAACCCAATCTCTCTGTGCATAATTTTTTAATTATTGAATCTGAATGACTAAGGTTTACTGAGGTGTTTTATAGCTATAGTCACAAATGATGTTAGTCTGTAGTCCTGCTTTCTTCCAACATTTTTGCTTGGCTTAGATCTTCAGGCGATGCTGTTTTCATAGAGTGAGTTAGGACCCCTCTGCTCCTTCCTTCCAGATAGTATGGCAGAGAAGAGAATTGCCTTCCACCACGATAAATGGAGTGCTCCCTAGATGTCCACAGAGGCAAGAGCCTGGGGGTAGAATCCTGACTGTGCTCCCCAGTGACTGCATGAGCCGTTCAAATTCTCTTTTCCCTTGTGCATCAAACAAGGCCCATCTCTGTTCCAGGATGGTAACAAGAGTTTGGAAAATGACTTTGGCAAAGCATGCAGCAGGGATCTGACAGAACAGAAGAAATGTAAAATTTCTTGTCAATCCCCCACCCTCCCCGCCCCACCCTGGGTGGCATCTCAGTGCGTAGGAACAACCATTGTGCTATCTCCATCCAACTTGGCTTTGAGCTACCTCTAGGGGCTAACTGCCAAGTTGGAATGACGTAGGCCCCACCAATGCCCTTGGGAGGCAGAGCACTGCCATTAGTCCCCCAAAAGTCTAGCAATTAATTTAGTGAGCTGAGTTCCTTCCACTAGCCAGTCCATTGCCATAGTAACCAACATTCCTTATCCAGGGACCCAGAGAAGGGGGGAGAAAGACAAATACTGGGCAGAGACCAATTTAAGAGAGAAAATGAGATTCGGCACACTACTAGGGCAGACTGGGCAGAGTCCAGGCTGCTGAGGGTGGAGGCTGGGTGTCACGGAGCATGGCTGCTGTGTTGCTGGGTGATGAACCATGTTCTAGGCAGGAATCTGACTAGAACAGAAAGGTATGGCGTGGACAGCACAGGCCACTGTGACGCATCTTTCTTCCTGTCATGATCCAGCTCTAAGCCTCTAGCCCAGGCTTGCTGAACTTTGCAACATGCAAACTCTACTTGTAGATGAGAGATGGCAGATGAAGGTTAGGCAGCTTCCAGTCCAATAAGACTGCTGGGAAGCCAGGCAAGAACTTAGGTTCAAAACTGAACTCTGCACGGTTTGGTACACACATACTGAGGACAGTGTCTGTGTCAGGACAGACACTGTCATTGTCACTCTTGGTTTTCCTTGAAGCAGCTCACAAAGTGAAGAAGCTGGTCTCTCAGGACCCATGGTCAAATTCCAGGCTGCTCCAGGAGTATGCAAGCCAGACCCTTAGCCTCTTTAACAGTTCTCTCGTGCATTCAATTGTGGTGAAATACCCATCTCTCAGGCTCACTGTGTTCTGTCACATGAGCTGCAAGCTTTGAATACACTGGGCCATGACGAGTGTCCAGGACAAAGCCTTAGATGTTTCACCCATAACATGAGAACTATGTCCCCACTTCAGAGATCTGGGGAGCCAATGGCTTAAGAAATAGGTATGCCAATTTTCACGAAGTAGGATGTTACCCTTGTAATCGCAATTGGCTACCTACACAGCCACACCTGACTGACTCCATGGATGCTGATTCCACAGAGAACCAGTGATGGCACCGCTTCAATCTCTGATCTAATCACGTTCTAAATGGATGTCAAGAGCTTCATATACATTTTTTTTTCTGATGACCTAACGGTACAGAGGGACAAGCAAGGAGATGTTATGTATCCATATGATCGATGCTCTGATCAGAGAGGATACCAAGGCAGGGGTCCTGAGAGCACAAACTTCCAACTCTGGCTCAGGAGGCCAAGGGGTTTCTGGAGGAGGCGACTCTGAGTTGAGCCTGGGAAAGCATGCTAGGAGTGAGCAGACTGGCAGCAGCTACTGCACAATGAACAACCCACCTCCCGTTTGCGATTGCTTATGAAGTAAGCAGAACACAAATCTTGGAGGAGGGATGAGCAGATGACAAAAGATCAGGCTAGAGCAGAATTGCGATTTGCGGGGAGGAGGCCCTCAGGGGCGAGGAAAGAATGTGAGCAAGGAAGCCCAGAGACTTGTGCTATGAAGCACAGCAGGGTCCAGATTTGGGCTGCAGGTGTTTGCTTGAACGGCAGTGACATCTACTAATGAGAAACCAGAAACTGTAAAAAGACAAACTAAAGGGACCAATGAGGAGACCACCATCATATCAGAAAGGATATGCCAAGAGTGTCCCCTCAGACAGCCACCGCCCCAGCTACAGATTCTGTGGTGTCAGATGATTGAACAAATGGAGTAGGGACATACAGACAGAAGAGCTTCCGAAAGGAAGCTATGTTCAGTCTGAGCCTCTGGAAGCCAGTTTTTAAGGAAACAGAATGGTGAGTTCAGGCTAGACCCACCGAAATAGCTAGTGGAGCGTTGGGAGTCAGGTGGCTAATTGAGTATGAAGATCAGAAAAGCAGATGGATCTGGAGACATGCCTGAGAAGGCACAGAGGGTGAAGAGGGTCCAAGGGGTATCTGTCCAGGCAGAGGTTGAAAGAGGAAGACAATCGCAGTGCCCCATCTTTGAGGGCATCCACAATGTAAGCAATCAGACCACAGTATCTCTCTGTGTTAGATTCTCTTCCCCACCCAATTTTCCAGTGACCCTCAGGAGAGAAAACTCAGTGACATGTATATGTATCTTTAAAATAATTAGTTTCATTTTTGTTTTTAAGTAACATCAGCAAGGTCCAGGGAACTGAGCTTATGACCCTAACCCTGGTAACAAAATGATTGTCTGCTAAACAACAAATGTACATGAGGTACATACTTTCACAGAATGTGGTCCAAAGTGCCAATAATACTGATATACATATGACTACTGACGATTAATAACAGAAAGGATCAGGGCAATTACAACTTGACAGGAAAATCCACTCCATGGATTATAATACAACAATTTTTCAAACTGTCTCCAATAATTTTAAAGGTGCACTCATGCAGCTATTTCAGTGAGTAACAAAAAAAAATCCTCCTAAAACAGAAGAAAAAAATCAGCGAGTAACTAGAAGATGTAGTCGGTCTACAGTGGTACACACTTGTAGTCCTAGCAACGAGAGGCGAAAGATGTTCAAGTTGGAAGCCAGTCTGAACTACACAGAAAGGCACCATCTCAGAAACAACAGAAGATGAGGCCCCTGAGAGGCCACCAGCTCCAGTAGGTAGGTCTACACCTCTGCACATACAGGCATCACTGAGTGGACTCCATGGGTCTTAAAGACAGAGTACATGGAGTCAGGAGGGGAAGTGATGAGGACAGGGGACAGATTGGAGAGGAGGAAAGGGGAGACGCATTTGATCAAAACACACTATGTGCATGTGTGAATTATCAAACAATGGAAAGCTTAAAAGGTGAAAGAATGCATGGAAGAAATACAGGAAGGAGGGAAGGGGAAGTGAACTGGGGGAAAGTGAAGAATTAAAAAAAAAAAAAAAACACGAGAGCCAACATTTAGCAAGCTCTGGCTGAAAGCACACTCAAGGCAAGGAAACTGAAAGAGCAGCCACCGAATGGGCACAGACACAGGGGACTGTCTGGGAACACAAGAAGAGCCTTTAAAATGCAAGGCATGACAGCATGGTACCTACTACTCAGATGACTAGCATCCATAAAGACAGAGGATGCACAGGGCTGAAACATACATATTTTTCAAAGGAGCATGAGTGAGAAACTCCCAACTTTGTTGAGGCCCTAATGGCTACAGGTTCCACATTAGTACAACTAATCTCCTGAAAATTAAAGACAAGTAAAATTCCTCAAGAAGCCTAGAGAGATGGAGAATGTTGTCTGTAGGTAAAAGGCAACATATGAGAGGGTGTCTCCTGTAAAAGGGAAGTTATGAAGTCAAGGAAAAGACACATTTTTCAAGTGTGAAAATGAAAGACTATTGGCCAGCAACTATCTATCTATCTATCTATCTATCTATCTATCTATCTATCTATCTATACACACACACACACACACAGACACACACACACACACACACTATCCTTCAGGAAAGAGGCGAAAGAAATATGATAATAATGGGAATAAGAGATCCTGCTGCTCGCAGACGGTGAGCCCTGAAAGAACTGCAGAAGCAAGCTGCCTGAGCCAAAAGGAAAGTACAGGAAAAAGAGGCCGAGGCTTGAGGACTTGTCTCTGGTGGCACAGAGACAAGGCCACTCTTGAGGGGTTTCAACCATTTGACGAGTGAAGCAACCTTTATTAGATAACACACCACTCAGCCTATGTAGTGGCAATCCTGAAGGTGCGATTTGTATTCGAAAGAGAAGAGGTGAGTGAGCTGAGGCTTCCTCCACCACAGATGGTAGAACAGCTAAAGCAGTGGTCCGTGTCAGTTCTGCAGGCCCGTGGCAGTGCTCGTGATAGTCGCTAAAACTGCAGTCAGCCTGGTGACTCAGATCTGTAATTCCAGATGTGCTACCAGGGAGGCTGAGGCAGAAGGACCATAAATCCAAGGCAAGCCTAGGCTAACGCGTATATTCAAGGACATCCTGGACAAATGTGTATTCAAAACTTCCATTGACAAATCAAAGGGGAATAAGAGTCGCTCACAAAATCCATAAAAATGCAAAGAGAGGGAGGTGGAGGGAGGGAGGGAAAGAGGGAGAAAGGGGGAGAGAGAGAGAGAGAGAGACAAAGAGACAGACAGACTAAAGGAAAAATGGAAGAGCAAATGAATGGAAGGAAAATAAATGACACAGTGGAAGATTTGCCCTTTAAACACCTGCAGGGCAAAAATGTCCATGAGCAGCTCAAAATTCCACTCAGTCCAAAAATGCACTCAGTCCCTCAGTTGCCCAGATCAGCGATACAGGTGACTGCCTTCAGAAGCAGCCTTGCTCGCTATGTGGCAAAGTATTATCTTCCATTTACAAATATTTAATAATGTAATGTTTGATAAACCAATTAAATAGTATATATACATATCCTCATATTTATACAAAGTGAAAATTCAAGTATATACAAAAATATTTAAACAAAACAGTGTGAACAGGAGTCCCATCCGGGTGCTAGATCACCCTGTTTTGTTTTTATACTTGTTTAGGGTTATATCAACAGTGTGCGACAGAGAGGAGACTAGAATCCAGGCCTGGTTGGAGGGTAGAAGGAAGGAAATACTCACTGTATGTTGTGATTGCTCTGTGCCAGGCATCTGCCCATGTGTTAATGCCCTTGATGAACAGAGTCCCTGCTGGAGTCCCTGAGGTCAAGCTGTGTCCCCACACCCCAACTCACTGGCCACAAAATGAACTTCAGGCATCAGAATCCATCTATCGCTTTGGGAAAACTTCCTTCTGCTCCGGTCAAAGTCCTTCACATGAATGCAGCCAGGCTAGCAGACCGCATGGGAAAGACCTGGGTCACCTGGGACTTTACTATCTCCTCAACAATTGGACTCTGATGCCAAGAACAAGTGCACAGATCTCCACTATCCATGCTGGGAAAGGGGTGTGTTCCCAAGAAGGTGACTGAGTTTGGAGGCTCAAATGGCCACCTGTCACCACAGGGAGGAAAGTATATGCTAAGGTGAGAAAGATAATAACTGATTTTGCCACATTGACCCAGCTTTTCCCAAGGTCCAGTGTTTGAGTCTCATAAGACAAGCATCTGCCCAACTCTCTTTTTCAAATGCAAGCAGAAGCAAGCAGTGTCCTTCCACTTAACAGTAGGAAGCAGATTCTTGACTGTCTCACAAAGCCTCAGGCAGTGCCTTCTCCCCTTTGAAGTATCCCTGCTTCCTCCAACTCCCTCCCTGCCTGGCCTCTTCCTTTTATTGGACTGAAACCTCAATTTAGATATGGTTTCTGAGAATTACCCAGTTTGACCTCTCCTTCCAAGGTCCAACTTCTCAAACCCATCTAGACACACACACTGCACATCCCTCTGGAGCCAACACTGTCATGGCACAGATGTGTAGTGGCTGCCCCGCAACCAGTCCCTCAATCAGCAGGAGAAAATTCAAGTGTCTCTTTACTAGATTCTCCAGGCATCTGACGGCTATCAAAGCACCAGGCCTCATTCTTTCACATTTTCAGCATGGAATTCTGCCCAGTTCATTCATAGATCAGCTCAGGTTACAGGGGCTTGAGGACACGGGATATTTCTGCTTAATGTATTTTAGGAGTGTCTGCCCTGGTGAAGCAAAGCATATAAATAGTGTTCTAGACTCCACGCTGTCTCAGAGGGCTCCCCTTTATTTGGGAGGAGATGAGAAGGCACATGGCAGGATAGCAGTGGGCTGAGTGAGCAACGGGTCTCCAAAGGGCCACGCTAACTTTGGCTCAGTTCTGCCTATGTTGCGTTATAGTGGTGTTACAGGGACCAGTCTCTTCCAGCTTCGGTCACCCCAACTCTAAGAATGGCAGATGGATCTGACTCACCTGTTACTTGTGGGGGGAGGTGTGGAGTAATTGCTAGTGAAGACCCTGATTGCTTGGCAATGGAGGGGTATGAGCAGCTAAGGGAGAAAGAGAAGGGGGGAACTATGGGCAGGCGCTTGATAAGGGGAAGATTTTAGAAGCAGAGAATCTTTTTCAAGTCTGTTTCTGTACTCAGAGCTCTCTGCACCACGGTGTAATAGTGTTCCCAGAACTTCATCCTAAGTTGCAGGCTTCTCCAACACCCTCCATCAGCTTGTGCCTGACTGCCATCTCCATTCTTACTCACTCGGTCCTCTCAACTGTCCCCAAGGACAGGAGCTCAGGACCCTGCCAAACAGTAAGTCCAACTCATCACTCCATCAGAGTAAAGCAGGAGCTCCGGGATGCCCTTCTGGAGATGAGGCAGCTGAAGGACAGCACGGGGTCCTGTTCCCGCTCCTGCTCCAATGGCGTTCATGCGTTCAGGGTACCTCAGGTGTAGGGCTATTGGGGGGCCTTTAAGCTGGCTCCCCATCCTGTCTTGGAGTACCTACTGCCTTCCCTCTGAGGTCAAGGCCCTGTATCCCAGTTTACCAGATTACAAATCTGCAATTCCTTCCCTCCGAATTTGTGAGTGGTTTACTCACCAATCCTAAATTCAAATGCCCTCATGTAGGACAATTGGATTTTTGTTTGTTTGTTTGTTTGTTTTGGGTTTTTTTTTTGAGACAGGATTTCTCCGTATAATAGATCTGGCTGTGCTGGGACTCACTTTGTAGACCAGGCTGGCCTTGAACTCACAGAGATCCCCATCTCTGCCACCCGAGTGCTGGGATTAAAGGTGTGCGCCACCACCACTGCCAGGCTACATTTGGATTCTTACAGCTTTAAACCTTCTCTGTGCTCTCCTAGCCTAACTTCTCTCCATTTGCCCCCAGCCCCCTTTTCCTGCTCTATGGCTCCTCTTCCCAGCTCATGACCCTCATGCTCCAACTCAAAGGCCGTTCTGCCTATAACACCAGTGCTCTCCTTTCCTGACTTCATGACACTAAGAGGTGTTCTATATCCTTCAAACTCCAGCTTCCGCATCAGGAAAAACTCCCCCAGTTTCTCAAATAAGGAGTATGCCACTATCCTCCTCGAGCTCACAGACAGCCTGCTTTTAATACGTCTTAGGTATATTAAAAGTGGCCTATTGACAGAACTTAGTGGCACATGTGTATACTCCCAGCACCCAGGAAGCTAAGGCAGAAATAGTGAAAGTTCAATGATGGTCTAGGCTACTAGTAAGACCGTGCCTCAAGAAAAGAGGTAACCTATTGATTGTGTTCACTACTGAACTCCTTAGAATTAGGGTCTCTATGGTCTGGTCCGTCTTCCTCCATGCTTGGAACAGTGATGGAGATGAGTGGTACTCGGAGAGGCTATACGATAGAGCAATGAGTCCATGCACTGAGTGCCTGGGCTACATATGTAGCCTAATAGAATGGAGCTATTGTTACATATATACATGCATGCATACCTATTTCCCCAGAGAGCAGAGGAAGCATAGGCTAGCCTAAGTCTCTCTCTGCCTAGTTACCCTGGTATGCTTCTTTTCTCCAAAGTGATGGCCTCAGTTCCTATCGTAACTCTGCAGGCCTGCAGGGGTGAGCACACAGAGGTCAGACCTGCCCTCGAAGGACCAAGAACAGTGGCCTACAGGGCGAGTCTCTACCATAGAAAGGAGCCACAAACATGCCCAGTGCAAGGGACAAAGAGGGCTCTTTCATCAGTCACAGGAGGGACTCTAGGCAGTTTCCCGCAGAAGTCTGAGGCTTTGGCAAAAGCCAGCCTGCCAAGACCCAAGGGTGTCATATTTGTTTTCTGACTGGACAGTGCTTACCTGCCTGCCACATCTGGCTCCTGAGCTCCAGTCCAGAGACCCTGGGCAGGGCTCTGAAAAGTGCACGGCTATCTCACAGAAGAGCTAAATTCAGACCTAGGCCAGTCTCATGACTGCTGCCACAGCCCAGGCCATAAACCAGGGCCCCAGGCCCAGTGGAGGTCTCCACACGGCGAGGGTGCCAGAGTGCCTGGCAAGCAGTTAGGACCCGTCCTGAACCTATGTGCCAGACTCACTCATGCCCACATGCCTTTCTCAGTTTCAATATTTCATTGGCTTATGCGACTGCAATGTAAATTGAATTGCAAATTCATGAATCTAAGACCACTATGAGCCAGGAATCACGAGCAGATTTCAATTGGAGAGACTGGCTAAAAATCACATTCACCCAGCATTGTGCAGACACTGGTGGCTCCAAGGGATATAATTCAGAGCTCATTGCCTGGCCTCCAAGATATGCCAAAGGTGACTACAGGTGGTTAACATGCTGGATCATGGCTGGTGGAGAGAGCACGTAGAGTCACAGCCAGATGAGTGTTGTGTGCATGTTTCTCCAGCACCTCCCACGAGTGGCCTCCCATCTATTTTTCACTC
Source organism: Ondatra zibethicus (assembly GCA_004026605.1). Classification (NCBI taxonomy): domain Eukaryota; kingdom Metazoa; phylum Chordata; class Mammalia; order Rodentia; family Cricetidae; genus Ondatra; species Ondatra zibethicus. The sequence continues at coordinate 44,722 of PVIU01012392.1, read as the reverse complement.
TACCGTCTACATTGCTGACAAAGTTGGGGAGTGGCAGACTTGTACCACAATGGACTCACAGCAAGCATTGGACCAGCCAAACCAAAAGCGATGAATGGACAGCTCCCCCGAGCTAGACATCACGACATATAAACATACCTTTTCACATCTGTCAAGTGCTCTCCAAAATTGTTCAAACGTTAATTGACATGTGTGTTTGGCTACGGGTAAGGTTGTGAAGGGACATTCACTAGACTGCCACTTAGGGTAACTGCATAGAGAAGACAAAGAAAGGCTGCTGGGCCTGCTGCCCTTTGTCACAACGTGCTGGTATCACCTTTATAATTTACCTCTGTCCGGTGCCATTTTAAATAATACTCCCAACAGCAACATTCCTTCTTATGTGAATTACATATGCTGACCTCTATATAATTTACGTAATTACACAGATTTGCCTACTATTCATCGGTATGAAATACACAGATTCGTGTGGGGTGGTAAGGGCCAGGGTATTGTGCTTAAGTCATAGGTTTGAAACCCAGTTCTTACATTTGCTAGCGGCAGAAAGGAACTCTGGACGGCAGTCTGCAGAGGACAGCAGCACAGCAGATTGTACCTAACCTCTACCTAGGACCAAACAGAACTCCCTCAGATGGGATCGGAAAGGCTCAGCTCTTGTTGATGCAGAACTCAAAAGTGCATCGTGGGGAAATGGATTCAGCTTCTTCTAAGCACACCCAAAACTAGGGGCTGAAAAGTGACAGACGTGGCAGGGAGACCACTTCCGTTTGAATGAAGGAAGACCCTGACTGGAAGCCCATGATCCCACCGCTGATGCTACAGAAGTCCAGGACCCTGAGAATAATCAGTGGGTCCAGGACTCAGTGAGGGCCCTGCCCGGGGTACCACAGCGGACGCTCGGAGCGCTGGGTGCCAAGATCCTACAGCAGGAGAATTTGTTTTCAGAACCCTCTGGGGTCAGCCTGGATTCTTTCAGTGGTGTTTGTGTTTCTGTTTTCACTTGATTTCTCTTGGCTGTCTTTCACCACGGTAGGGGCACGTAACCCAAGAGCTGCTCTCCTACCGGAATGGGGACGGTAAACACGGTACCGTCAGACCCAGGCACAGCACCGGGCAATATAGCAGCTGAACTTGAGTGGCTGGAGCAGAGCCCCACCGGCCTAGCTGAAGCTTTAGACCCAGCCTTCAAATAAAACCTCATTTGCCTTGGTGCTGTGGTTTGTTTGCTTTTTCTTGCCTTTCTGGCACAGACAGAAGACTACACCCCTGCAATGTGGCTCCTGGGCAGACCAGGCCAGCTACAATTGCCCAGCATCTACTAGTAGACCATCCCAGAAACAGCTTCCCTCTAGAGATGGTTCCAACCAAAAGATGGGGTAAATTCCAAATACTTCCACTATTTTAATCACTATACAAACTATATTTTTAAAAAAAGATTCTCTTTTTCCTGTGTATCAAACCATAGCCATGGTGAGAGAGCAGTAGCAATCCCAGGCACTAGGCATGGGCAGAGCAAAAGTGAAGGCAGGTAGATATGTGTGGACGAGAGGAAGGCCTTAGAAGGACCGTGTGCAGTTTGTCACAGGCCTCTCTGTATGGCTCGTGGCAGAGTGTCTTCAGGACCACAGCAAGCAGGCACTGTCGCACTCTCTCACACATTCCCTGGGTGTCTGCCAAACTGTTCTTTGTGCATGCTAATGACACTCCAGTTTTCAGTCTGTCCTGAGTCCACAGTCCCAATGTGTTCTGAGAACCAGCGCTCTGCCTATAACTTTTGACCCAGAAATCCTATTCCTCTGGATCCATCTGAAGCACATTTGTGCCCGTATCCAAGTGCCAGAGATGCTCAAGGCCACTGCAAAATGGCGGTCAGCCAAGGAGGTGCGTCTATTTAAGGGGTGCTCCGAGGCAACCTGAAATGTTAGGATTAAAGAACAAGTGAAGGATTTCACCAAGTTATAAAGATGCAGGGGTGGTCGTATCAGAACATTCACTCATTCGGTTATTCATTATACAGTCATCCACACATTCATTAACCCAGTCAGCCTTGTGCTGGACCCCAGACAGGTACAAAGAAAGGTATTTCAGCCTGGCCACCTTGCTTGCTTTACCTGCTAATAGTTCTGCCTGCCCCCAACACACATACATCCACTTATGTACATATCTGTATTCTCTCTCTTCACCCCCCTTTTCTCTCTCTCTCTCTCTCTCTCTCTCTCTCTCTCTCTCTCTCTCTCTCTCTCACACACACACACACACACACAGGGTCTCTCTGTCCTAGTGCCTAGCAAGCAGGTCACCACCACTCTCCACATCTCCATTTTCTCATCTGTAAAATGGGCAAAATGCATCCTCCACATCTCACCAGGTTTAGTTTAGCTATTTTTGTCAAGCAACTTGGCACGTCTTCAATTTTTGAATAGAGACTGGTTAAAACAATCCCCAGGCACCTCTCCTACTCACAGGCCTTTCTCATCTTCTGGGTCTGTTAGAGAGCAACAATGTGTTGAGAAATTCCCTCAGCACGGGGAGATGGGCTTCTATAGATATGAAAATGGTCTTTTTCTCTCTGTGTATTTACTCTGCCATTGTAAGCTAACTCACTCCCCTCTCTGACGTTTATTTATAAACTCATAGAAGAACACAGGCCATTCACAGTCAATGCCACAACAATCACAGAGTGTGAACCTCCCTCAAAACCAGCAGTGGCAGGAACACTGAAGAAGGGAAGTAGGAAATTCAGGACTGGAAGGTATGTGCTTCCAAATGGCTGGATGTCAAGCTAGCAAGAGCCCATAAAGGCTCACCAAACCAGCACTCAGATTTAGAGCAACCTTTCAAATACCCTGGGAACTGGCTGTCCAGCCTTTGTCTTAATGCTCCCCATAGCAGGGGACTCACTAACTAGTGAAGAGTTAGCTGGATGTCTTTTCTAATTGACCTGGAATTCAGAGTTCAATGAAACTGCCCCACTAGTCCTAACCCAACCCATCAGGACAAAAGGACAGGCCAGTGTCTATCCCTCAAGACACCCCACAGCACAGAGGTCTTTTCTTCTCCATACCAAAAGACCTTTCTAGGTATTATTAATATTTTCATGCAAGGAAGGCTTCTGTCCCAAAGACATTCCTCGAATGCATGTCCCCTTATACGTAACCCTCTTACAGTGGATTCATAGAGAGGGAGGTGAGTTGGTCATCAGCTCAGGCAGGCACACGTCAGGGACATCCTGAAGCTGCAGATGACCAGAGAGTCCATGAACGCCTGAAGTGGCCGTCACTACTCTGCCAATCATTGAAGATCTTGCAGGGATTCAGGGAAATAAGGATCCCTGAGGGCTCAGTCTGCGAGTGAATGAGTACTGAAATCAGCTGTGGGGGCGTTGTTGCTGTCTCTGTGAGTGGCTGGTGCGCCACTCACTACCATTTGGCAGGTGTGTGTTGAAACTCTGAACAAACCCAGGAAAACCAGGTACAAATTCATTTCCACTGCAAACATTTCCGAGGGCCCGTGACCAGAGTCCTGCTGGGCCCCTGGAAAGGAGCCCCTTACCCTTTCATTTTCTTTCCCAATGACATGTGATGATCCTCTGGGGTCCCTCAGTAGCAGTGTCAAGGAGAGCTAGCACAGGGAGAAGGGCCATCCACAGCTCCCAGGTTTATGAAGCAGAAACAAGCTAAGATATCAAATGCCTGGCGCGTGGCTCCTCGTAAAGGAGTCAATCCCTCCTACCTTGACAAATGGGGAAATGGAAGGCCTCTGGGTACAGCCCTCATCTCAGCCAATATAAGGAAGCGGTATAAGGCAGAGCCAGGTCCATACACAGCAGAACACCAAGCCCTATGCTGCTTCTGTCTCTAGTGGATCTGAGCCCCCACGAAGAACTTCCTAGGGCAAGCAGGACTAATCCAAAAGGCATCTCTGACTTTCTTAGCCTTTCCCCAGATACACATCAATGAGAAGTGGGTGAGGAGTTAAGAAAGACCCACATCAACATGAAGTGCCAACACAGCAACAGAGGGGCTGAAGGATGACAAGGGACGCTCACAGAGATGTTCGGAGTCCTGGGACATCCCAAATGCCACAGAAGCATGAGTGCCTGTCATCGCCTCGTCTGTCCACCCACAAACCAATCCAAGTTCATCTCCATTGACTGGGACATGAAACCCTCTGCTATAGAACGTGATATTCAGAAGCAGACAGACTAAGGCACCTCTCTGGTCTAGAGGAGGGACAACGGCATGCTCAAATAGAAAAGAGATCTAAATTTGAACCAAAAAGGCAAAGCCCCTTGCCCATCAATGCCAAATCAAAGGGAGGCTATTCTTCATCCCTCGGCTCCCCCAGGGTCCCTTTCACCCCACCAGAGGCTGGTACATCCCAACAGCTCTAAGAGCAACTCCAGTGGGCTCTGGTGACAGACACTGTGGCCGCTGCTCTCTGCCTTCTTAGGTCGCTCCTAAGAACCAATCAGGTACATTTTAAGGATTTCATTTCCCTCTGAGGTTGAGGCAAAGTTTGTCTCCTTCCTACTGTATGCCCCCTCAAAGGGCTTCAACAGGAAGTTGATCAGGGATACTAGGAGCACTGTGTACCTAACTCTCATGCCCCCTCATCCCTCACTGAAGCCTACGACCCCCAACACAGGCAGCTGAAAAAACTGGGCCTTACCTGCCAGGGAGATGTTCAAGGGGTCCGGCCTGGGCTTGTGTCCTGAGATCAGAGCTACTGGAAGCAGTGTTCAGGAAAGATGCCAGGCTCAGACAAGCCTTTCCTGGGACTCCCCTGTAGCAGACGGCCACCCTGCCTGCACTGAACAAAAAAAGACCTAACACCCTCAGTCTCCAGGCAAAACGTGAGAGTTTTCTCTTAGGCCAAGGGTCCAGAAACAGAGCTAGTTTTAAAGGCAGCAGTTGGACGGCAAGGCTGAAACTTACAGAGCAGAATGGCAAGTGTGTGAGAGAGGGCAAAGCAGAAAACGGGCCAAGCAGGTCCTCGGGGAGAAGCCCTCCCCAGCCAGCGCTGCCCAGGAACAAAGCTGCCCCCGGACTCCCCAGGGGCTCACTGGCCCTGAGGCTCTGGGATTCCCCGGCTAAGAACTCTCAGCGCGAGGTGGAGCCAGGAGTGGGCGGGGTCGCGAACACGGGCCGGGGCGGGGCTAGAAGGGGTGGGCCCAGCCTTTCCCCTCTGGGAGCCCAGAGGGCGGGGCCTGGGCTGGTGGCGATCCCTGACCCAGGAGCAGAGGCTTAGGAGACGACTGGGGCCAAGCTGGGGAGGGGAAGGAGGCGGCGGCTGCGCAGATGAGGGTCTTGAGGTTCCTGAGTCAGGCTTTGAGAAGCCCAGGAGAGCATGGGCAATTGTCCAGTTAAGGACTTCACTGGATATTTTGGTCCCTTTACAGAGAGCTCTGAAATAATCCACAGAGTTTAGAGGCAGCTGCTTGGGACCGGTTTGGAAATTTTGGAGCACAAGGAGACGGGTCCGGGGAGGGAGTGTGTGTACAGGGAGCCCCTTGACTATGATTCTGTTGTCCAACTCTGATGAGGACTGTGGAGGCTCAAAAAGAGCCTTGGTCACCCACCGCCTAGTATCCCCCATCAAGTCAGGGAAGGAGCCCAGCTAGAGCTGATAATGTCACCAAGGGAAGAACACGAGCAGGTGCTGCTGGCCCAGATGCCCTTCGACTTTTTCTTTCTGAGTACTGTTCCTAAAAATGGGTCAGGCAGGGTATTTTGAAATGGGCATGATGAGACCATTGCTTAATGGGCATAGCCTCTCCCACCCCAGCCCCACCCTCACCGCTACACTCCATCTCCTATGCTGCAGAGTGCCTCTATTTGGCTGTCTGGGTAGTAACATTTATAAACAGACACTCTGGGCTCCTCTGTGACCAAGGGAATCACGACAGCTGACCCGCCCCCCCCGCCCCCGCACACCTCTCCCGCTCCCTTTTCCTGCTTTATGTTCGGACTAACCCTGTGGCAATGTTAGGTGCTGGGTAAGGGGACCACAGCCTGCGAAAGGCTTAATGACAGTCATTCAACAATGTCCATCCAGGTGCTGGAAATATGGTAATTACTAGACAAACCAAAGTGACTCTGTAGGCTTACTTGTCACCTGTGAGGGATGATAATTATACAAGCCACAGTGTCTCCCATCCAGGTAGTCGAAAGGCAGAATGATAACTGGGCTTCCTGCTTTAGATATGTCTCATAAATGAGACAAGGATAGAAAAACTGGAAGAGTATGATGGGCAGATAGGACAGCCAGAACAAGAGTCCCCTGAAAATGGACTTGGCACATTTGTGAGGCAGCCGTAATGGCGTTCCCAGAATGGCCTTTCCTGCCTGATGTCCCTTGTGATAAAACTGATGCTTGGTTGTAAGGACAGAATCTGCCCCCATCCTGAACCCCTGCACCACGGCACACACACACACACACACACACACACACACACTCACACACACTCACACACGTCCTACTTATTGTTTCTGGTCAGAGTTTCTGAGATCAGTTAGTGTATAGAACTCAACCTCCCAGCCTATTCTCTTCTTCAGGTAGCTCCTCCCTCCCTCGTTTTGTGAATCTTATTTTTGTTTTATTTAACACATGCTGGCTGTACATTTTTGAGGGATGAGGTATGAAGTCTCTGCTCCTTTTGTACACTCTGCTATTCCTCCCAAGGAACTAGACAAACATTTCCACCAGTAGGAGAAACCTGCAAACCTTTGTAGATGTTAGGATTGCAGCACCGCTCTTCACACGGGCTCTTCACCCGGGGCAGCGGAACTCCAGGAGAGAGGCAGGACTCCCATTGGCCCCGGCTCTGTCACCATGGCCTGAGCCCAACGGACTGTGTGAAAATGGTTTGTGGCTCTAACAGGAGCTGCTCTGCCGCAATGCACAGGAACTCAGAAGCAATTGCTCTGACTTCTCACTGTTGTGATGAGACCATCAGGCCAGAGACATGAGCAGGCATTCTGGAAAGGTACTTCCAGAAGCTCCTTCCCCTTTTGGATCTCGTCTCTGCCAGGACGACAAGCCATACAAACATCTGAGATGTACTAAACAGGAATAGAAAATCTGTATACAAGCCACTGGACCCGCAGATATGAGGATATGCATTTAACAGAGAGGAAGAATGTCTCCTTTGGGATATGCTTTTGCTGTTTTTCCTGTTTTTCAATCACTGTGACAATTAACATGAAAGACAAATAAAACAGACAAAATTCAGACATCATGAGTCATAATCTGTGACCCCAGAGTCAGGGTGGGATGAACCACATCGACCCCCTCCTAAGGTTTTATCAACTACCTAAAGTACAATTCCACCCCAGTTCACTCTGGAAAACCAATGAGTTTATTGGGCTTACTTACAGAGCACAGATGAAGGAAATACTAACAGAAGGGTGGGTGGTGGGTGACCTCAAAGCAGCCTCAATGGGAACTTTTAACCCAGTGTAGGTGACGGCTTCACTGTAGCTGCATAGATAGGACCCCGTCCCCCTTAGTCTTCCCCAACCATACTCTTGTCCCTCCCCTAGACCCAGAGACCCTGGGCAATTAGGGCAGAATTGCATACAATGGCTGGGATGTCAGGTGAGGGTACAGTAACCCTCCTTCTCCTCTGAGGGACTATCAGTAGGACCACAGGTCAGTGATTAGGGACACTCAGTAGGCACAGTTCATCTCATGAAGATGGCAGCAATTTAAACTGGAGAATAGCCACTTAAAACTTCCTAAAATATCTTGCATTTTATATTCGAATAAATGCCTGCGTGTATATGCCTACCTCAGTCCCCTGAATCAGGGCCGCCAAAGGATGTAGTGAGGCACTGGTCAGCCGTGTATCCTTCAGTAGTCTCCAGAAGAAGCCCTGTCGGGTTCAGGCTGTTGGCAGCCCTTGTCCAGCCCCTCACCACGGGTCCTTGCTTTCTTTCTGTCAGCGCAGGCTTGCCCATAACAGACTTTTTCTCTTTAGGGTCGGCTGCCAGTATTACTAACTCCTTTCTCAACCTGACCTGAAACAAAATCTCCCTGTGGGAGGGAAGGGGTGTGAATGCTTCATTGAGACCCTCAAATGAAGTGCCTGTACATGGATATTAAATACATTCATGAATGGCTGGATCGGCTGTTTCTTTGGCATTCATCGGTACAGCGCATTTTCTTCTCTCTCTCTCTCTCTCTCTCTCTCTCTCTCTCTCTCTCTCTCTCTTATTACTTAAAAAAATACCAATCCAAATTCCTACTCCCTCCCCTCCTCCCACATCCCTCCCACTCCCTCCACAGACCCTCCCACCCCACCCCCTCCAATCCTAAAAGAGGGCCATGCACCCCACCCTGTGGTAAGTCCAAGGCCCTCCCTACTATATCTAGGTTGAGCAAGGTTTACATCCAAAGGGAATAGGGTCCCAAGAAGCCAGTACATGACGTAGAGACAAATCCCAGTGTCACTATCAGTGGCCCCTCAGTCTGCCCGAACTGTCAACCCCCTTAAAAGTTGACTCCCAGTCCAGTTGGAGTTGGTGAGCTACTATTAGCTCAAGCAAACTATCTCAGTGGATGACCCCCTCATGGACTTGGATTCCTTGCTCATACTCTCACTCCTTCCACTCTTCAGTTGGATCTTGGGAGCTCAGTCCAGTGCTCCGATGTGGGTCATTGCCTCTGTTCCCATCTGTTGTTGGACGAAGGTTCTATGGTGATATTTAAGATAATCATCAGTCTGACTACAGAGTAAGGTACAGTGCATTTTCAACTGGCTCTTTCTCCATGGGTTTGGATTTTGTCTCTCTCAACTGTATTATATAACTTCATGGGGCAGGACAAGTGTATATTTCCCAGGACATCTAGAAAAATTGCTATGTGCACAAGAGCAGTGTAATTAACGAGAGATGTAATTTATTTTTTTGAACTTATTAAGTGCTCAGTTTTTAAACTCCTCTGAGATCATCTAAAAACATCCTTCAAATCTATTTTACAAGGATGGAAGCTTGAGTGGGATTCCTTAATGTGTTCATTTGTTTTAAATTAGTGTATGTCTTACAGCTTCTATTTGGTGGAATTGGCTTCAGTTTTGTGACATTTATCTTTTTCAGGGAAAATTAATCATAATGTTAATATTCTTATTTCTTTCTTTTAAATTATAGTGGTTTTTAATTTTTAATGCATTCACATTCTACCAGTGCATAAAGTTAGTTTTATAGTGTTTCATGAACTCTCAGAAGCAGGTAAGAATGATGAAACTTAGACTTTATCCTGAAACCCTAGGACACCCTGACGGCCCCCAGAAAACATGATGTCAACATTCATGGCCACTGGTAAAGTGCCTGTGGTTAGACACAACTCCAGATGTCCCGGGGGCATCTTATTTCTGATGCAAATCATACCTGGTAAGACGATAATGCCATCTTCAATACAGGAATGTGGTGAGGGATGTTGAGGGTTGGCAAGGAACTAGCTAGAAGGGCCAGAACCTGCCCAAGTCTCTGTTTTCCAGAGATTTGCACTTTTTCGTGCTGGTCTGAGACATGACTGCAAGTCTGCTGCTGTTCAGGAAAAGTTAGTTGTGGGTGTCTGTTCAGAAACCAAATTCTCCTTTCAAAGTAACTCAAGGGATGGTACAACCAGCCACTGTGTGGGGCCTCCAGGCCCAATGCTTTCCTGATGTGTTTCTAAATCTCTCTCTCTCCCTCTCCATCCTTCCCTCCTCTCTCCCCTCTGTTTCTGTCTGTCTGTCTGTCTGTCTCTGTGTGTGTGCCTGGGTGCAAGTTTGCATGTGCCATAGCATGAGACTAGAGGTCAGAAGACAGACTCGGGTGTTGCTCCTTGCCTTCTACTTTGTTTGAAGCAAGCTTTCTTATTATCCAGCACTGCGTGTGCTGGGCTAACAGGCCCATGGCCTTCTAAGGATGCGTCTGTCTCCACTTCCTAGCCTGTTAAAGGATACTGGGATTAGAGATGTGCTCTCCTACATCTCTTTTTATGGGTGCTCTGGGGATCTAAACTCAGGCCCTCATGCTTGTGTGGCAAGCACTTTAATCACTGAGCCAATTCCCCAGCCAGTTTCCTTATTTTAGAACTCATATCAGTTCCATCACTGTCAATAACTGCTTTCTTTATCATGATCCTTCCTTGGTATTCATGCCAGGATGACAAAGTCCTTGGATCTGTCCTATCCCCATCTTAGTTGGCAGCACCTCAACTCATAGACTTCCACTTTATAGAAAAAGAAAGTGAATTTCCTAGGTTTGTTTAACTCATCTTGAAACCAGGAAAAAGCTGAGCTCCACAATTTTGCAATCAGTCAGATAGCACATAGTGATTGCAGCAGCATCAATAACAATGACAGCTATGTTTCTGTTGATGCATTGTTCATGAGAAATAACATTCCCAAACACGACTAGCTCAGCCCTGCAAAAGAAAAAGGGAATTTGCAATAACTGAAGGATTAACACAAAGAAATTGTTAAATAAGTGATGAGAAGTCACTTGAGTGGTAAGATCGGGGTTATAGTCATGATCATTGTCTTGCTAGGATGTCAAATAGCAGAGAGAGAGAGAAAGAGAGAGAGAGATATCAAATTCATAAGGCAGAAATCCTCATTTCTCCTTTCAAAAAATTACTGACAATTCGATTTTCTGTGGCTTCCTGGCATTTTATGCATTTAGTATATCCAGAGTGTTGCTGATGCAGACACCTCCTATTTTAGAAAGTGGGAACCTAGTCTACAAACCCCATCCTATAGCATCACTTCCTCAGTCAACCATGCACCCTGGGCACCTGCCAACATCAGTCTGTCTAGACCTGGCTCATTCTACCAATGGCTGCCTGTGCTCCATTTGCTTTTCCTTTCATCCACAGATGTTTAATTCTTGTTCTATACCAGGCACTATGCTGGGGAGCGCTTCACTCAGCTTCGTAAATTGCTGCTTTCTTTATGAGGCCTCAACTGATGAATGCCTCTTTCCATTTCTTTTCTGTAGTTAAAATATGCTGTAGTATACAATCTTGTATATATAGTTGGTCCACTAAATCCATGGGTTCCACCTCCCTCAATTCAAACGCCATGGATTGATTATGGTAAACAAAAGTGCATCTAAATTTAATGAATATACATAGACTTTTCTTGTTATTGTTGGATAAATAATACAGTATAATAGGGATTTACAAAGCATTGCCGTGATTTGAGTACACTGCAAGTAATACAAAGAGGATTTGAAGCAGGCTGTGTACAAACACGATGCAGATTTGGGGTCTGTAAAAATGCTGGAACAAACTGCCCTAAGTTCGCAAAGGAGGCACACAATTGAAATTTTGATTGGCACATTTTTTTCTCTGGATCACCTTAAATATTAGACTCCAACAAAGAAGGGCTTTGTCTTGGGCAGGACAATGCTGCAGGGAGTCTTTGGAGCTGCAATGTTATCAATAAACTGGAGGGTTGAGGAAGGCACATATTCACGTGTATCATCTGTTATAAACCACCCACACATTAACTGGCCTTGCCTGGAAGACATGTGTGGGTGTTCCTTGAATGTACTGGAAATAGAGGAATTACTGCCCATGGAGTCTACAGTACCCTGTACATTGAATAGATAAAACCAAAGATCAGTGCTACTGAGAGCCGCTGGAAGCCTCACTGCCTGGCTACACTGAGCCTCGAATCAACCAGTTTTTATAACTAGCATCTTGGAGGAGGTTCGGATATTCAAGGGTAGGAGGCTCAAGAAGATGGACTTGCAGTCGATGGTGAACAATTCTCGAGAAAGAGTTGAGAAAGTGGGGCAAAGAAATGATTTCAACACTTTCCGAAGTTAGCCCTGGCTGCACAGAATGGCATTGTGCATCCCTGTTGTTCAAGGCAAATAAATCTGCCTTCCTAGATTACATGCCTCTGTCTGTATTACAGGGATTACATGTCTTCCCCATCCGTTCCGCAAGCATCCATTGTGCGGGGCCGCTGGCTTAGCAGGATCAGTTGTTATGACAAACTGCCTGTACCCACATGCCCTGCCTGGCTTTGCACTCACTCACCTTTTACTGGGAGAAAGAAAGGCTTCTGAAAAAAGCATTTACAGAGTGAAAAGAAACCAGAGAGGGAGGCTGTAAGTGTGGGTGAACTCAGGCTGCAGGCATGCTGGACATGGGAGAGGATGGAAGGGGCTCCCTTCTATTTCTGAAGAGCACAGAGAGGGAGAGACCACCACCAACCCCCCGCCGCACACACACACCCCACTGAGACTCTGCTTTTCTGATTACTTGACTGTGTGACTTTGACAACATCCCACCATCTCTGGCCCTATACATGAAGCAGGCACCTGCAATGTGGGCATTGCAGAAAAGGGTTCTTCTTTTACAATGCATTTTTCCAGTGGCAAATAGAGCATCTTACTAGCTACATTAGTCTTGAGTCCTGGCAATTAAATCCAAAAAGCCCTTGTGGTAGCCTTCTTAGGGAGCTAGAGAGTCCTTGAAGGATAGTCGGGAGATTGCATAGAGCAGTGAGAGCAGAAAAGGAGATATAGATTGGTCCAAGAAAGCAAATAAGACCGTCTCAAGGGGCCACAGGTATACTGTGACTCACTGGGTGACTGGCATCTGTGTCTGCCTGGCCCCTACTCTCAGATGCAGCATATCCAAGTCCTGTACATTTGGAGCTGGGGTCACGGGTGGACTACTGCATGGACAGCCACCTGCCATTGGAAAGCACAGATTGGTTCTGCTGTGTTTAATCATCGCATGCCAGTTCTCATTGTGTTGTTGGCTCTGGGTGACATCCACGTTGCGTCTACGTAATTCCAACTTTTACATGATCAAATTTGAAGCCTCCTTTTATCTCTTGTCTCAGATTGTGTCTGGTTTTGTGTTTGTATTTTATATGCTGAGTTGCTTTCTCGTCGTCCCATTAGAAGCAAGGTAGGAGATGTGAGGTCTGTTTCAGCTCATGGTTTCAGAGGGACGTCGGGCCATCATGAAGGAGACGGCGTGACAGGCAACTCTATCTGTAGCGGTGGGAACGTGAGATGGAAGGTCTTCATACTATGGTGAACCGAGAAGCAGAGGAAGGATCAGGAATCAGAAGCAGGCATAGCCTTCAAAAACCTCTTGCTAGGGTCCTAATTCCATTAACCAGGCTTTGCCCCCTAGGACTAAAGGCTCAGCAGTCTTTAAAACAGCACCACCAGCAGAGGAATAAAGGATCCAAAGTCTGAGCCAGTCAGAGACATTTCCTATTAAGATCATAGCCAACAATTTTATGATTTTTATTTGCAAGTATACCTATAATATGCAAAATACACTAATAATCAGGGGCACATCACAAAATATGCTTCATCTCGTGGGGTAGGTTCCACACATCTCCACATGAGTGACCATGTTTTGGAAAGCACCAACCTAGAGAGCATCAGAACTGGAGAAGGCTTTAGCAATTTAGACAGTTCCCTTTCTTGCCTTAAGGGCTCTCTACTTTGGCTAAGATATGGCACTAGCTTGGGTCAGAGGTGTTGGGGACAGTCCAGGGCCCTCTCTCTGAGAAAAGCCCTGTGTTGTTCTGGTGTTTCCATCCTCGGAGATAGACGCTGAAGAAGAAAGGGTCCTGTCTGAGTTCTCCCTTGTAGAATGCAGCAGCTGACATAGCATCCCCAGACTAGGACTCATGGTGTGGTGCAGGCTGGCTCTTTCTCCTGGGCTCAGTGATCCTGAGTATCCCCAAGCTGATGGTCCATGCAGCCTCTGCGCTTTGCTCTTTGTTATTCCCTCTGGCTTACAGCATTCACGATTCAGAGAGGGTTAAATGGTTCTCTCTTAAGAGGATTTTCTGGATAGCCTGAGATCTGAGCCCTCCTTTCTCTGTCATCCTTGGAATTTCTTTGTTCTTTACCTGAAGATCACTTTCACTGCTGGCTCCAGATTTCTTCTGGAACATATGGAAGCAATATCAGCTGCCAGTCCCAGAAATACAGGTTGAGGGGGTGTCACCTTGCCAACAGCCTTAAGGACAACAAGAAATTAAGGGCTCAAGCTGGGAAGTTGGCTCAGTCCATACATGCTTATCATGTATGGTGGCCATTGTAATGTCAATGTGGTACAAGCTAGCATCATCTTGGAAGAGGAAACCACGGTTAAGAAAATGCCCCCACAGCCGATTGACCTGCGGGCGAGCCTGTGATACATTTTCTTGATTGATAACTGAGGTGGGAGGGCCTAGCTCATCATGGGTGATGCTGTCTCTGGACTGATGGTCCTGGGTGCTATAAGAAAGCAGGCTGAGCAAGCCAGTAACCAGCACTCCTCCATGGCCTCTGCGTCAGCTTCTACCTCCAGGTTCCTTCCCTGTTTGAGTCCTTGTCAGAGCTGTGATACAGATGTATAAGTAAAATAAGCTGTTTCTCCCCCTAGTTTCATATGGTCATGGTGTTTTTCCATAGAAATAGAACTGTAACTGAGATACCTTGCAACCCCAAGCACCCAAGTTGACCACTACTATCCTTATTTAAAATTTTAAAAAGCTGGGAACAGTGGCATGTGCTTATCATCCCAGCAGTGGAGACAGACACAGGAAGAACCCTAAGGTCAGCTAGCATAGTCCAGTCTGATAAACTTGAGGCCAGTGAGAAACCCAGTCTCTCTATCTCTCTCTCTCTGGCTCTCTCTCTCTCTCTCTCTCTCTCTCTCTCTCTCTCTCTCTCTCTCTCTCTCACACACACACACACACACACAGTGGTGGGGAGAAAAAGAGAGAGGTGAAGGGCTGACGTGTCACATGAAGAATGTGAGTCTCTACCCATCCTATCACACTACTCCAGGGGCCCGGGATATAGAGAAGGATGCCCACGTTCACATAGAGAGGAAGTCACACTGAAAAGAGGGGTTTGCTATACATACAGGAGGGTTAAACCTCTGGACCAGCACTGGACTTGCCGCCAAGACACATCTAAGATTCCAGGGTAAGCGTAGGCTCACTCAGGGGTAGACTCAGACCGGTCTGGAGCAGGGACCCAGAGGGCCAGACAGAGGTGCTTCAATTAAATCCAGTAGCTTTAATTGAATTTAATTGATGCCAGGGCCTTTCTGTGCTGCAAGTTGGAGGCGGGTCACATGAGAAAAAGGGAGATGAAAGTTGAGGGGGCAGTTCTGAGAGCGGACAAGACTTGGTAAAGAGTGAGACAGTAACGTGCTTCTAACCTGCAACACTGTTGAAGAAGCCCTCCTAAAGGGCGGAGAGCAAGAATGATCCCAAACCTGGTCTTCCAGAGCCCTTCCCAGGGCTTTGCACACTCCCTCTGCCCTGTCCAAACTCCCAGCTCTCAGTCCTCAGACAGCTTTTACACTCATAGCACAGCATCCTCTCTTACCATTCAAGATATACCGAACAAGTTCACCTTGAGAATGACCTTCAGATTCAAAGCCATCAGGAGGACGAAGTCGTGGGAAAGCTGAGGCACCAGCAACCAAAGGGTGGGCATGGTCCCCCAGGCTCCAACAAGACATGCCCCTCCGCTTTTCTCTGCACTAGAAGGCACCCTTCTTTCTCTGGGTACAATACAGTGAATATGGCTGGGATTCTGAGCTGGGTGGGATATTCTTCCATTGTGTAGGCCACAATGAATGGTTTTCTGCAGAGTACAGCACTCACAGCATGAGAGTTCACACAGCTAAAGATATGCCGTTGGGAAGGGGCAAAGGTTCCAGGGCTTTCTCAGAAAACGGTTCCATAGGCCGTGTCTGCAGGTCCCCGTAGAATGCCCCCACTGGCTGGGATGCTGGGACCTTGCCACTTCTTGGCAAAGCTCCAAACATGGAACGCTTACAGGTTCTGGGAGAGCTTAGTTATGCTGAAGGCTGAGTGAGCTAGGACCCCACGCAGGAGGCTCACTTCCACACTAACACAGCTTGAGCTTCGGTTTCCACACTTGTAAAAGACAGGACTTCAACATCGCAAATTCTCTTTCATCTTTAGAAAATTCTATCCACGACTGGCTGTAAACTATATACAATATCTAGAGCAAAGCAAAAACTTAGGGTGCCTTTGGCAAACAGAGGGGCAAATTGCTATCAAAAGTACAGAAATGCAACGTTCTCTTCTTTCACCATTTTGTGAACTGTTGCTGAAGTTTTTATTTCCTATCTAATGTTGTCTAAGTAAAGAAAAGTTAAACTTTTACACACCTAGCACCTGGCAGGAATGCTATTCTCCATCCTTGTCCTGGATAATGACAGTCTCAAAAGCAAAATAAGAGTCTTAACTCACAAGCAGAAGTATGCAGATCACACGATTTCTGTTTCAGGTTACTCTGTGGATATACATTTAAAAATACGTAGTGAGCTACTTCCTCAGAATAAAATTTAGAGAGGGCTGGAGATACAGCTCAATAGCCAACTACTTAACTACTTGCATAACGTGGATTAGAACCTGTCTTCAATCTCTAGTAACAGGTACACACATACACACACATGCATACGTGTGCACACAAGCACGTGCCTACATACATACGTACGTACGTACGTACACACACACACACACACACACACACACACACACACACACACACACACACATATCCATTCATTCAGTACTGGTTGTTCATTGGCTTGGCTGCAAGCTTGGGTGCTTCATTGCAAAAGAGCAGGCAAGGGTGACTGGTGCTTATTGTATGGCATCCTGGGGAGATGTGAACCAATGTCTACTCATCCCAGATAAAGAATGGACAACACAGAAAAATAACAATGATACTATCACAGTTAACTCAGTGAACCAATGATTTTAGTGGAGTTACTCACAAGAGTGTGGGTGAGGGGTGGCTCACAGGAGCTCCTCCACCTGAGCCAAGCATGGGTGTCATCTGCAGGACTCTCAGGTAGTTCGGCAGGTCTCCCCTCTTCAGCTATTCTTACCACTTATACAACCTTGGAGAGTAAGGGACATTGCAAATTTGGTTTCAGGGACATCCTGAGACTTGTGAGTTGGTTGGTTCCTGAGGTTTAAGGAGCCTCTCTTCGGAACTTTCTAGGCTTCGTGAACTTCCTTCCATGACAGAATATTTCTGTTTGGAGCAAAGTGCTATATACAACATTGACGCTGGGAGAAAAGTTCCTGAGTGAAGTGGTGGAACAGCCAAGATAAAGCCAGATGCCCCCAATGCAGGGGCGTGGTGGGCTAGCACTAGAAGGAATATTGCTCTTGCCTAAGAGCCTACTGGGCCTTTGTGGTGGTTTGAATAAGAATGGTCCTTGTAAGCTCATGTATTTGAATGTTTAATCACCAACGAGTGAAACTATTTGAAAGGGATATAAGGATTAGGAGTTGTGACCTTGTTGGAGGAAGTGTGTCATTAGCGATGGGCTTTGAGGTTTCAAAAGCCCAATCTCTCTTCCTGTTAAGGATCAGGATATAGAACTCTCAGCTACTTCTTCAGCACTGAATCTGTCTGTGTGCCCCTCTGCTTCCTACCATGATGGTAATGAACTAACTTCTAAAACTGTAAAGAACCCTGCAATTGAGTGCTTTCTTTTCTAAGAGTTGCCTTGGTCATGGTGTCTCTTCACAGCACTAGAACAGTGACTGAGACAGTCTTCTCTGGTTTCCTATGGAAAGAGGGGCCAATCTCAGACCAACCCAAACCCTAAGAGGGAGCACATTCCATGGATCTCCACAAAGGGCCAGACCAACACAGAGAGGGATGAGAAAAGATGATTTCTAGAACTGGGCAGCACGGCTGTGCCTTTGCCAGGATGATTCCTGGTGGGAGAGGGCCCTCTGGTGGGCAATGGGAGTAATGGCCCTGGTCAGGGCTGTGACCCCTTCCAGGGGTGATCCCAGGACCAGGGTCTCCCTGAAGCAGTGCTTTCTGATGAGTGGTGGAGAAAGGGACAGTCCCTACGGTACTGCGGAAGGGAGGCTGAACAGCTGTGCTTTAAGACCCGGTGTCCTTCCACCCAAGGCCTTTCCTAGAAGTTCCTTTTATCTCACCCACTCCGGTTGCTGCTGCAGAGGTCCGGTTCTTGGGAAGTAGCGGGTGGGATCGGGTGAGGACCCATAGCCAGTGGGCTCTCTCGATTTTGTTCAAGCCTTCAGCAGAGTGCGTCTCACAGTGGACACATTTCCAAAGATGGGCCAGTTGGTGCATGGCGACCCCTAGCAGCCGCCGTCTGTTTGCTTTCTGAACATTTCCACCCCAACTTGCTTTTTATGGAACTAACTACTCTGCAGGCCTGCATGTTCCTGCCCCTTTACAGGCCATTTCTGATCGGTATCTGTACTTGGGGGAAATCATTCCCAGACATAACCAGCTGTAACCACCACCCAGCCACAGCCCATCCAGCATGATACCAGCTCAGTGGTCTGAGTGGCCGCTTACAGACTATGCCCACCAGTGGTTTATCTCACTCACATGCTAGATAAAGCAACCAGGGAACTTCTCCCAGCACGGATCCATCAGGATCTCAGCAATAAGCTACTTAAATGCCAGCATAAAAGGAATATATTCATGGGGTACACCAGAAAGGAAAGGCTTGGTTACATTTCTGGCTTTAGATGGTTAATTCTCTATGCTCACTAAGCTGGGCCATGGTTCAGAGATGTGTGGTCAAACATTATTCTAGAAATCGTTCTGAGGAGTTTTCGAAGGACATTAACATTAAGCTCATGGGTTTTGGGTAACACATTCTGCTTTCCTTTAAACAAGTAGATTCATCCAGTCAGTTGAAGTCAGAATAAGCAACAGACTGGCCTACCCTAAGTAGATTAACACCACACACACACACACACACACACACACACACACACACACACACACACACACACACACACACACACACACACACACTTATCCCTAAATGATCACCCTGAGCCTCAAGTGACCATCACATACCCATCAAAACCCACCACGGAGTCCCTGGGCTCCCTCTGCTGGACAGAAAGAAAGAAAAGCTTCATTTTTCGGGTCTTGCCCGTCCAGGGCCCCTTGCCCCTTCTTCTACATTTGAGCCTCTTCAGTGCCTCTGCCTCTGGAGCTTCTTGTGTGAGCTGTGCAGACACAGAAGGGAGGACACCGCTGGGTTCTTCATCTCTGGAACCCAGAGAGCAGAGAGATGAGATGTAGGAAGGAGAGAGATGGAAAACCCCCCTGGGGGGGTTCTTCAAGGAAAAATAAAAGCTTTTTTTCTTGAAAGTAAAGCTGTGGTGGTTCCCCAGAACATTTGGAAATGACACAAGGAACAGGAAGAGAATACGTCAGAGGGAGAGATGAGCCCATAGTCCCAAATCCCCAGACCAGGCATACCCCTTCCTGTTGCCTGGATTGGGGTCACCTCCAAGCTGAGCTTCTGCTTTGTGCTCGCCCGTGGTCCTGTCACTTCCCTATGGTGTGTGAACAATTTCAGCCCCCCAGGATGCCTGGTGCAGGAAAAAAAAAGGATGCTAATGTCCATTCTCTCAGTGTAGTAACGCACAGGGCAACTATGGCATGGCCTTGTGACCTACCCAGGTAGGCTCTGCAAGAGCACTCAGTAACCACCTTGCTCCTCATGTAGACAGGACACATGCTACTGCCAATCAGCAGAAAGACACAGGACTCTCTGACATCTGGATGGAGTAATATTTTGTATGAAGATGTGTGCATAATTTAAAATAGACATCTAGGTTTTATAATGTGAATGATATTTGCATCATACATTATATATTTGCATATATAATGTGAATTATATAAGATATACATGTGAACAGTTATTGAAAAGCATAAAGTCTTGTGTTCACGTGTATTATACACAAATATGTATATGGATTAATGTATGTAGTTACATTTTAAGGCACACATGCATATCTATATATGTATATACATGTGTATTATTTATATGAGGGATATATACATATACATATATATGAAGCTTCTTGGGTTCCTTGTATAGGATTGTATGGTCTTCGCTTACTGTATACTGTCCACCATCTCTAGATGACTTACACAATGCCTCACACAACGTCAAGGCTGGAAAATGGGTTGTGTATGGTATTACTTAGAAAATGACAAACAAAAAATCTGTATGTGTTCGTTATGGATGTAATTTTCTTTCCAATTCTTTCGCTGTGCGGTTGCTACTCTGCAGTGTAGCAGCTGTGCAGGGCTGCCTGGATTCAGTGAATAGTTTCTGCCTGTGATGCTGCCATGCAGCTACAGCTCCCCAGGTGAGATGCAACACATTAGCATGCCAACCCCCCTTTCTTCCCAACTGAAAGAACTATTGAGAGTGAAACAGACATAGAACCCAAAGACTGGAGTTAAAAAAAAATCTGCTTTTCTGCTTCTACTTGCTCAACTTTCAGATAACTTAGCTCATCTTTCTCCACTTGGATCTTGTCATCTGTGTTGGGGTGTCCCTGTCCTTTCTTGGTAAAGTCCCATGGAGATGAAGGGATAATACAATGAAGAATTGAGATCATTAGCTAATGCAAGTTGAGTGGCCATTGGCTCCCAGTTACTAGTTGCCTAAACCAGGGGATCAAAGGGAGGCATAGCCCCAGCCATTGGGTGACTCAGTGCCAGAGCCCTGGCCTAACAGCCCTCTAGGCCCTCTTGTTTGTGGGGGAAACAGTTGTCAACATAGACAAGAACACAGCAGGGTGTGTTTGGGACTGGGCAGATATTATGAGCCCTGGGAAGGGCTAACATGTGGGAGGTAGGTATAGTTCTCCTCCTGAAAGTGAGACAAATGGTTGAGAGACTCTGGTGGATGTGATGGCAAGAGGCTCTGAGAAGGACTGGGCATGCGTATTTGGGGAGGGAATAGGAATTTGGTGGGGATATTTGCTGCAGTAACTATTGTCATCCATTATCTGATAGGCTATAGATAAGATTCTATTTCCAGGCCTGGCTTTTTTTTTTTTTTTTCAAACCAAATTGATGCATTTCTTTCTTTCAGTGAAAGTGGTCCAGAGTCCTCCCTGGACCCTGGAGTTCCTTCCTCCTCTTTAAAATAAAGAGATTGAATCAAACAGCTTCAAGGTCCTGTTTCATTCCAGAAGGCCAGACAACTACAGGTTCAATAATGTCATATAAGGAGGCTCTGAGGTGGGGACTGGCCTCCTGACTATGACCTTTAAATGTCACCTCATCAAGATGTTCTCAGTCATTATTTTCATGGGTTTCTTCATCCCTTGCTTAATAAAAAAAGGACATTAAATCTAACCTCAAACCTTGAGATAACCAATTTATTAAAGCAATTTGAGAGAATGATTTAGCAGCCAACATAAGGCTGAGACTGGATCCTGATGCCTTTGCCTTGGGCGAAACTTCACCAGCGAGGCCCTGTCATGTCCTGATCACCTACAGTGTGTTAGGAACAGTACAGGCACTAAGGGATACACAGATGAAGGGATACATCTTCCATTGTAAGAGAACTCACCATTTCAGAAGAGAAAGGGAAGTAAGCAGAACGGCAAGATGCAGACTCAAGGGAATTGGTTAAAAGAAGCAACTGATACTCCAGGCTGAGAGTGCACAGACAGCATCATGGAGGACCAAGCTGAACTGTAGGTAAGAAGACCACAGTACAGATGATGCCAGTTGGAGGGAAGAGGCATGCTTGAGCTGTGGTCACTGAGAACCCACCATGCCTCATGCCTACTTGGTGTTTTCTCTATTGTCCTGGGCAGGAAATGGAAATCTTCTGAGTGACATTAAGCCTTCAAATGCATTGATAGACCATCTGCAGCGTAGGTAGATGACCTGCAAAGGCAGGAACCTGGACAGTAGAACTCAGATGCTCTCTAGAACAGTCTAGAACAGAGTTGTTTCTGACAGTATGGGCTGTGGGCTCACTGCTGTCTGGACCTAAGGAATGTGGCAGCAGATCACTTGAGGTAGAGGAGAGAGTTGGAGAAAGAGCTCATTGATTATTTAACCGATCTGAGAAGAAATGGAAAGTCCATTTGAAGAATTTACCAGCCACCTAGCACAGAAAAGGAACAGTGGGCTTGTGAGTAAGAGGAGAATACAAAACCGAGGAAGGATAGGAGGGTCACGAGGGGAGCAAGATGCAAACCTGATGAGCAATACTAAGCAGTCCCTTTGGCTGTAATTAGAATGTTAGAAAGAGACAAAAGGAGAGGAAAGAGTATCTGAAGTGAAAATAGCGAGGGAGTTTTACAGTTGTGGAAAGCTGCCGGTCTCCTAAAGCAGGATGCCAGAAATATGATAAACCACACAGATAAAAGCATGCCTGCACAGAATACATTCAAAAATCCCAAAATTAAAAAAAATACAAACAGATGAGCCCTTTAATAGGTTAAAGAAAAGAGGCATTGCATGCAAAGGAACAGTAACATAGGTAAGGCCGATTTCTCGCTAGACGTGGTAGAAACGGAAAGGTGGTATCTTTAAAATGCTGGAGGATAAACATAACTGCTGTCCAAGTTTACTCCTATGCTGCTGTGCTAAAACACTGACCCGGAACCCTTTGGGGAGGAAAAGGTCTATTTGACTTAAACGTTACAGTTCAACATCCAGGGAAACTAAGGCAGGAACTCAAAGCAGAAACCCGAGGTCAGGAACTGAAGCTGAGACCATGGAGGAATGTTGCTTCCTGGCCTGCTCAGATCCCTGTCTTATACAGCCCAGGTCTAGCAGCCCATGAATGGCTTTGCCCACAGCGTGCTGGGTCCTCTTACAGCAACCAGGAATTAAGAAAATGCCCCACAGGTGACCACCAGCCAATCTGATCGATGCAGTTCTTTAGGTGAGGGTCCCTCTTCTCAGGCTTTGTCAAGCCGACAGCCGAAGCCAACTATGACAGCTACAAGTTAATGATACATGCTCAACTCGTCAAAATATGATTTGTCGGGAGAGGCAAGACCAAGACCTGAGAGGATTTGCATCCAGCCGACATGTAGTTCTTCAGACTATAAAGAGAGGGCCCAGAAAGGGGCTAGACCTGCAAGCAGGATAGGGAAGATAACAAAAGAAGATATGAGCAAATAGAGAGAATTATATACTAATCAGCTGCTTATCCAGGCATGAGCACATACGCATGGAATTAGCTATTGAGAGCAATGATAATGACATTGTATGTGGTTTAAATACTTCTAAGCCCAAAATGACAGCAAAGGCACAAGGACTTCGAGGTTATACTAATGAAATCACACCTTTGGAAGGCTGTTATGCCATTCTTGAAGTATATAATGCTACTTGAAGGTAGATAATGATATGTTAATTTTATTTTATTTTATTTTTATTATTTTTTTTGGGGGGGGGTTCGAGACAGGGTTTCTCTGTGGCTTTGGAGCCTGTCCCGGAACTAGCTCTTGTAGACCAGGCTGGTCTCGAACTCACAGAGATCCGCCTGCCTCTGCCTCCCGAGTGCTGGGATTAAAGGTGTGCGCCACCACTTCCCGGCAATATGTTAAATTTTTATACTGCAAAAAAACCTCAAGAACTAGAGATTAAAAGGCAATAATAGTAAATTTATATTATTATTATTATTATTAATTTTCTTTTAATTTATTATTATTTTGTGTTCTTGGGTGTTTTGTCTGCATACTACATGTATGCCTGGTGTGTCTGCAGAAAGTCAGAAGATGGCTTTTGATTCCTGGATGGCTGTGCACTGCCATATGGGTGCTGGGAAAAGAACTTGGATCCCCTGTGAGAGCAGTGGGTGCTCTTGATCATTGGGCCATCTCACCAGTACTTAAATTAAAATTTTAATGGGAAGTTATTTCTACTCCTTTGACTTTGTAATTAGGAGAAAAACAGAGTCATTTTCTAGAATTTATTCCTTATTTGAAAGTTCTGCCTGTGCTTTCCTCTTGGAGCTAACAGTTGTATTATTTTACTTGCCCAGTGTCTTCACTTCTTTCTCTGTTGTTGTGCTAAAAAATACCCTGTCAGCAGCAACTCACAGGAAAGAGGGCTGATTTGACTTACTATGTGAGGGTACCTTCTACTATGGTGGGGTAGCAGATAGAGGTTGAGGTAGAGATAGTCAGTGCAGATGACAAATCTGAGATGCCAGCCATTGCTATGCTAACTTTGGGGAAATCAGTTAAAGATAGAAAGAGTGGGAAGGAGGAAAGACAGGGAAAGGAGGGAAGAAGAAAGGGAGGGAGAGAAAGAGATTCCCTGATGATGATTGATTTCAACAATGTACAGTACTCTAATACAGCATGCACTTAGGAATAAAACTTTACTTGTTTATATATATAAACACCTTTAATCCCAGCACTCAGGAGGCAGAGGCAGGAGGATCTCTATGAGTTCGAGACCAGCCTGGTCTACAAGAGCTAGTTCCAGGACAGGCTCCAAAGCCACAGAGAAACCCTGTCTCGAAAAACCAAAAATAAAATAAAATAAAATTAACATATTAAAATCTACCTTCAAGTAGCATTATATACTTTAAGAATGGCATAACAGCCTTCCAAAGGTGTGATTTCATTAATATAACCTCGAAGTCTTTGTGCCTTTGCTGTCATTTTGGGCTTAGAAGTATTTAAACCATATACATACATATATATGTGTGTGTGTGTGTGTGTGTGTGTGTGTGTATGTGTATACACACACATAATGTTGGGAGGGAAATATAGAAGGGTATAGTGGAGAAATGAATGGGAGGGGATGGCAATGGATTTGATCAAAACATATTGCATACATGCTTGAATTTTCAAATAATAAAAAGAATAGAGGTTTAAAATGCAGGAAACAAAACTAATTGAGCAAAGAAAAGGCAAATTTACAGTTGTATCTGAAAATTATAACAAAGATGTTGGAGCGATCAGCAAAACATGTAGACAGAAACCAGTTGGGTAAAACCTATGGAAACATCACCTAGCACCTTCCAATTCAGTCCACGTGCTGCAGAATGGCTAGTGGTATATACCTGGCCTGGCCCATTAAGTGTCAGTAGCATCCTTGCCCTTGTGGTGACAAACAAAACTGTGTCCAGACATTGCCAAATGTCTGGAAGCTTTGAGACAAGGGGCCAGGCCGACCTTCCCACGGGGAAAAAAAAATCTGTGAATCCTGATCATTAGTGAGGATCAAGACAAGTCCAAAGAGGTTTATAAAACGTTGAAAATAAACTTCGGATGTTCTCTGAATAAAATAGAAGTCAGTTATTCCTCAAATTTGGTAAGATTTTGACACCTAAAACACAATGGATATTTATAAATTAAGCAATGTGTATCTAAGTGCCTATGAGTTTAATAGTTTACACTTAGTATGGACAAGATAATAAAAAACTCTTGGAAGGCAATGCTCAGAGGGGAGTTTTCAGCTAATGTAAATATGAGAGAGTGTAAATTCAATAGCTTAAATTTCCATGATAAGACACCAGAACCTTGGAAAAAATAGAATAGAAACAGTAAAGTGCAACTAAGGAAATTGTGCATGGTGATACACACCTGCAGTCCCAGAATTTGGGAGGCAGAGGCAGGAAGACCAGGAGTTCAAGGCCACTCTCAGCTACATAAGTAAGCTTGAGGCCAACCTGCCTCAAAATGGAAAGAAAACAAAAAAGTGCAATCAAATCAGTAAGTAGGATAAAGAGTGAACCTGAAAGAGAGGAAAGAGCCCAGGATGCAGAATTCATCTCTTCTCAGGCCTCTGAACTTCATCAGTGGCTTCCTGGGCAGTCTGGAGGTGCAAAGGTATGTGTGGGAGGGACTTAGGCCTCTAGAGGGTGCAGTGAAAACCCTGCCTCGCTGTTTTTCTGAGCCAAACATCAGGCTTTCTGTGCTTTGTCTCCTCTGTAAATGGGGCCACAGCGATACCCAGCCCACAGAGTTACTGTAAGTATGAATTAAGACAGTGTAGGTGATGGGCTGTAGGTTCATGATGCAAAGTGTGTACAGCTGGCTGGGCCTGTGGTTGCTCAAAGCAAATGGTAGTACAGTCCATATCAGAGATGCAGGCCCCTCCTTCCTTCTAGATCATGACCTGGGTATGGGGTCTCTCTGTGTCTCTGTCTCTGTCTCTGTCTGTCTGTTTCTCTCTCCCTTTCTCTCTCTCTCTCTCTCTCTCTCTCTCTCTCTCTTCCTTTCTTTCTCTCTCTCTCTCTCTGTGTTATGGTGTGTCTCCCCAGGCCATCCCCAGTGATACAGTAGTTAGATGTTAATTCATTAGGAGCAGTACCACTGGTGGCCTGTTGGTCAAATGTAGCTTTAAGATTATCATGACTATTATTATCACTGCATATGTGGCATTTCCAACTTAAATTAATCACCGTCATTCACCATCTTGTTGTTTCACTCTCAAACGACAAGATTCTTTTCCAGAAGAGTCCCAAAGGCCACACTGGTCTCACTCACAATCCCACATGGCACACAGGGCTGCAGATGAGGAGGTCTCTATCCTCGGGTGCATTGCAATTTGCCACAAGGAGGGCCACCCTGCAATCAACAGTCCCCGGACCGCCATTGCTTCACCCTCCTTTTCTTTTCAGGCCTGGCCTATTTTTCCACTTCCATTTATATATTTCAGGCATATCTAATTTTGTAAATGAGGACCCTGGGCCCTGGAGGGGAGCACAAGGAGTATACCGTCTCGGTCATCCTCAGAGCTCACTAGCTGGAAACCCTTCCTCATGCTGGACTTGCAAGTCCCAGATCCAGTTCCATGTTCTGATTCCCAGAACTTCCCTGGCCAGCCCCGTGCTCTCTGTTTCCTGGATTCCAAGTCACCTGCCATCTTTGCTATTCCATAATGACTCACCCCTTCCATTTATGTTTTAGCGAATATTTATTTACTGCTATCTAATATTCACCAGACTGTGTGGTCACAGGATGGACAAAAGTGTGGTTTCCATACACCTGCCACTCAAATAGGCTTATAGGCATAGGACAAAGAGCATAGCTTTTGAGTCAGCCGGAAAGAATTGGGATTCTACTCTAGTGTGGTATAGTGCTAAGACTTTAGGCAAGGAACTCATCACTTCCCAGCACCAGTTTCCCTGTTTGTGCAAGGACTGATATCCCTATTCTGTGTGGTGGTTGAGAAGGGCACTGAGAGCATGCAAGTAAAAAGTTGTGCCACAGGCTGGACCTTCTGCCTTCAGAACCACACCCTCCTGCTTTGAGAGTGTGTCTCTCAGATTTTCTTCCCTATCGAGCCAGCCAGCACAAAGCCTCACATCTAGAGGACAGTAGGAAGAGAGAAACCAGGGCACTCCTCACCCTTTCCTTCATTCCTGGTAGTATTTTCTGGCCATCATGGTGGCTCTCCTTGACCCCAGAATCACAGTATCCCCAGTAGTTCTAGATGCTTCTGGGAAACTCTGCTATTCAGGACGAGCTGATACCACTTCCTTTTCCTTCCCGGTCAAAGGATAGACGTCCTTTACTGTTGTGGCAGAGTTCTTTCTTGGCAGGCTTCTCAGCATTTCCATCTCCTATGTTACAAACACTCCACAGTTGTGGGGGAGATTGTGTTTCTGACCTAGAAATCGCGTAACTCCAAGAACCTTAAAAAGTGTGACTTCGGGCCTCCAGAGAGGCAGAGGACACATCTCCCATTGACTGTGACATGTTGTTGCCTTAGTGATGGTAGCCCTAGAGCGTGAATGCACCTCCTTTAGACCCTTCTGTTTCATACACGTGGCACTTCTGTGTCCCGACGGAACCTAACTGAAAGGATTCCTGCATCTGGTACACAGCCTGGAGCTCAGTGGTCAAGGAGAGCGTGGAAAGCAGGTTTGAGAGCAAAGAGAAGGAATAAAGAAGGCAAGTACAATTTAACCCAAATGCATTTGGAATTCACCGAGTTAAGTGCAGGGATGTTTGGGGGCGGGGTGAAGCTTAAGGAGGAATCTTCAGGTCTCTCTTCAGTTGCCTCCTTGAAAGGATGCAGGACAACTCTGCACAATCAACTACATGAACTAAGGATGCTAAGGAGTGGGAGAAATTGTCTTCCCCAGGGAAGAGAAGAACAAATTGTCATCCAGTACCAAATGGTCATCCCTGAAAAAATACACACATTAGAGTAACATTATACAGAAGACTGAGCCGGATGCACGCAACAACATTTAATGAATAAAGAGGAAATGAATTTGAAAGAGAGAAAGGAGTAAGGAGGATTTTATTGGGAGGGCTTGGAGGGGAAAAGGAAAATAATGCAATGATATTATAATCTTAGAAATAAAAGAAATAGGGTCTGGAGAGATGGCTCAGCAGTTAAGAGCACTGGCTGCTCTTCCAGAGATCCTGAGTTTAATTCCCTGCGGCCACATGGTGGCTCACACCATGTCTAGTGGGATCTGTTGCCTTCTTCCAGCATAGGAGCATAGATGCAGAGAGAGCACTTTTATACATAAAATAAATAAAAGTGAAAGAAATAGTAAAACATAAAAGAGGCAGTGTGTGAGCTGCTTAGTACAGTGGTCTGGCAGGCAGACCCAACAGTCTGTAACTGTGAGTAATGCTGTTGTCTATGGAGCCAGACTGAGCATGCAGCTTGTTCTGGGTCAGTAGAGCCCCGAAGGGCTGATCAGAGCTGGTAGGTGCTGACTGCTCTTATTAGTGCCCTCTTCACAATTGCATTTCTCCCAAGCTCTAGCGGGATGCCACTCCTCCAGAGCCCCCCTCACCCCACAGCCATCTGTAGACCTTCACATTAGCCCATTGTGGCTAACAAAATGCATGCTTTCCCAGCAAAAAATTTTTGTTTGTTGGTTTGGTTTGGTTTTTCAGGACAGGATTTCTCTGTGAAACAGTCCTGGCTATCCTGGAATTCTTTCTGTTGACCAGGCTCGCCTTGAACTCACAGAGATCTGCCCGCCTCTGCCCCCCCGGGTGCTGAGATTAAAGGCATACACCACCACCACCACCCGGCTCCCCAGCCAAGTTTTAAAATGGATTCCAGCGAATGGCCAAGGTTCATCCAATGGGAGCTCAGAACTGCTAACATCTGCTCCCTCTCTGCAGCCTCTTGGGCTGACTGTCCATAACCTATCTGTCCTTGACCTCCTGGGCTTCTTAGCCACTTAGAAGAAACCACAGCTTGGGGTGCAGCAGCAACGATG
Source organism: Ondatra zibethicus (assembly GCA_004026605.1). Taxonomy (NCBI): domain Eukaryota; kingdom Metazoa; phylum Chordata; class Mammalia; order Rodentia; family Cricetidae; genus Ondatra; species Ondatra zibethicus. Next base: position 15,718 of record PVIU01012392.1, on the reverse strand, counting down.
TAGGTAACTACCCTCCCTGCTGCCTGCACGTGGAGCATCTAGAGTCCAGGCCACCTCTTCACACTGGCTGCTCATCATCCCAGCATGAAGCTGCAGAAAAACCAGGCTCTGTACTGGGCTGCTGTGTACTGGCACAATGCTGTGTAAGTGAGGACATGTTTGGAACCCTTCTCATGCTCTCCAGGGTTCTCTCTTCCCCTGTCAGCACCATCTGACATGAACGCTCCCCAGCCCCCATTTTGGTTGGGAAAGAATATCACTGCCCATGCCTGTGGAACAGAGGCTCTTTTCTCAGCCACAGAATGGTTTTTATATCTCCATTTAGCACGTGTGTACGGTTCAGGAGAATCACTTAATGCCATCTGTGCTGTTGCCAGCCCCCGAGGGCAGGGGCTGATCGGTCCTCAAGGCTCTCTGAGGCCAGAGGACACAGAACTAAGTTGGGGCCACAGCAGTCAGACAAAGCAGCAACCTTCTGTGATGGGGCCTGGACAGATGGTACAATTCCCATAGATGGTGACAAAAGGATGCTCTAGGAAGGCACTAAAAAATGGCAAGTTGCACAGGGCAGGGGAGAGCTCCCTATGGGACTTGACCCTCTGGGACTCTCATCTTGAGTGGGAAGGATGGAAAGAATTGTGGCGGGGCTCAAATGTATCTCCAGACAGTACATGTGGGCTTCAGTTGTTCTCAGCCGTTTATTGCTTCATAATAATTGCATGAGTGACTGTCCCTTCCCCAAGATGGAAATATTTGATAGAAGTAACTTGAGAAGAAGTTGAAAGGGTTGAGGTTTAGAGTTCAAGGGTGACACTGTAGCAGACTTTCCTTTTAGATAATAAATTTCTTAGGAGACTTTTTAGTACCATAGATTGACAGACGCTGGCAAAGCAAAGAGTTCAGGCCCAGATGGCAGAGTGAGGAGGAGGGAGTGTCCCCTCTTAGAGGCCACAGGAGGTGGAGGTTTTGTGTCATATAGTTGGTAAGTAGTCCACAGTGCAGGCCTCAGTCAGGCTGTTTGACAGGGAAGGAAAGGAGGTCCTAACTTTGGGGATGAGGACTGTGTCACTCTGAGGGTGTGAGGAAGGTTTTGTTGACATGGACCCCTTCTATTATAGCTGTACTCCTGCTGTGACAAAGCACCATGATCAAAAGCCACCCGGAGAGGAATTCAGGGCAGGAGCTCAGGGCGGGAACCTGTAGGCAGGAACTGAAGCAGAAGCCAAGGAAGATTGCTGCTCACTGGGCTGCTCCTCACAGCTGGCTCAGCCTGCTTTCCTAAAGTACCCCAGACCATGAGCTCAGCGCTTTCCCTACCCACAATGAGCTGGGCCTTCCTACACCCATGTACATGAGCAATCAAGAAAAGGCACCATAGGCCAGACTGGTGAAGGCATTTTCTCAGTTGAGCTTCCATCTTCCAGAATGACCCCAGCTTGCATCAAAGTTGACACAATACCAGCCAGCACACCACCTAGAGTCTGCTTTGTCCCGAAGCCTGATGGCGTGAACCTGTAAACTTCCTTGACAAAGTGGGAATGATATTTACCATTCTCCTGGAATCTGGAGATCTGGGGCGTCTTCTAGGTGGGGTTAGAGATTCATACACAGACTCTTGGCAGTGTGTGGCCGGGGATGCCATTTTCCCTAGAGTCACTGAAAGAAAGAGGCTACAGCAGGTAGGCGTGGCTTGATTCTATCATAGTCCAAATCCTAGCAGAATGGATTATTTGGGCTCTCCATTTTAGAGAGATTTCAGTCCACCAAGGTGGGAAAGGCAGGGGGCAGCAGAAGCTATCTGTGGTGGAGTGTGAAGGGGCTGTGGATATGATCCAGACCAGAAACCACAGAGGCAAAGCCCAGCTATCGCTTTTGAATATCCACTCTAGTGAACTGCTTCCTTTTCCCCAGGGAGGGAGGGTATGTTTCTTCCAGTGTCCAAAGAAGGCTCCATGGATTAAGCTAGAAATTTAATGGAATGAAGGACAACAGAATACTTCTACCTAAACAGAGGCAGCCCCTGGACCACCTTCTCTACCAGTCATAAACATTTCCAGTGTCTCAGGAAGAGTCCCTCAGGTTAGGGCAGACACATCTGGATCCCCATTTGTTGGTATGCCAGGGCCATCCTGTCTTGATTGCTGTAATGTCCTAAGATGTTTCAAACTCAGAATGGATGATGCCTCCTGCTTTTTTCTTCTTACTCAAGGTTGTGTTGGTTCCTTGGAGGTCTCTTGAAATTCCACAAGGGACTTTTGTGCTCAGGCACTGAGGAAATAAGCAAATGTCAATAAAATGAGAATCCCCAAAGACCATGCAGTGTGCATTTGCTCTAACAAAGAAGTTAGCCAGCAGCCCTGACACCAGCAGAGATGCCAATGTGGGAAAGGTGCAGAAAGGCTTTATAAGGGGAAAGGGAGGGCTTTGGGGGTACTCTGATGGAAGGTTGCTAGCTCAGGGAAGCTGGAGGTGGGCCAGCTACAGGGAGAATCAATTTGATTGTTTAAGAGGTGCCGTGGTTTGAAAGAAAATGGCTCACAAAGGGCGTGGCACTGTTAGGAGGTGTGGTCTTGTTGGAGTAGGTAAGGCCTTGTTGCAGGAAGTGTGTCACTGTGGAGGCGGGCTTTGAGGTCTTGGCTTAAGCTCCACTCAGTGTCACGGTCCACTTCTTGTTGTATGCAAGATGCAGGACTTTCAGCTACTCCTCCAGCACCATGTCCACCTGCATGCTGCCGTGCTCGCTGCCATGATGATAGTAGACTTAACCTCTAAAATGGTAAGCGAGCCAGCTCAATTAAATATTTCCTTTATAAGAGTTGCCGTGGTCATGGTGACTCTTCACAGCATTAGAAACCCTAACTGAGACAGGTGGGAATAGTTGACTTCCCTGGTTAGTCACCAGTTGGAAATGGGTGTGGGGTGGGGCTCACGCATGGTGTCATTTACTCAGTGCTGCAGGGGCTATGGTGTTGCTTCCTAGGTGTCTATTTCTGACTGTGGGCATCTATATTTATATCTGGCCTGGCTGGTGCTCACTTGGTCTCCAGCACTGTTGCAGGCACCTCTATGTGCCTCTTATCTTGATATGATGTTTATATTCAGCCATCAGAAATCATAGGTGTGACTTCTGTGAAGCCTGCTGTGCTCTCTCACCTCCCCGCTTCTCTCTTTGGTGGTACCTTCACAGTGGCACCGACGATCCCATACTTTATTAGATTCATTTGCCCATGTTCATCTTCCTGGTTCAGGCGCGACCCTCTGTTTCTTCAGTGTCCAAGTCCGGGTGGCCAGATGCTCTATAAATGCCCGTTAAACAGACATAAAATAGTGAGGTCCAGCAATAAACCAAGCATAATCTCTGTTCAATGTGGGGTTTGGTTACAATGCTAAATGTAAGCCTTGGGATCTAATCATCATGTAAAGTGAAGGTGTTGAGCTCATAGAAACTCCCTGATGAGAAAGAGCGGAAGAATGGCAGGCAGCCTTGCCTAACTTTTCCAGAGAAGAAAGAGTCGGTGGAGGAACCCAGAGGCATGCCCCTGGTCTAGCTTTGTACGGAACTCAAGGACTGCAGCCTGGGAGGCTGTAAAGCCTGAAGAACCTGCACCCAGAAGCAGCAAGGTCTAGGGCCTCCATAACAGTGAATAAAGCTGGTACTGGCATAGCAAGGCTGTTTGCATACATGGATGCACTCATGAATAAAAGAAAATTATGTATCACCTAGCAACTATTACAACTGAAACCTTCTGGGTAACTAATAGTGTAATCCAACAGGCAGCTGGAAAAATGTTGGTACTGCAGGATTGTGTATTGTCTACCATTTTCTGTCCACATTTTCATCATCCCCCTGTCACAGAAACACAATTATAAATTTGCAAAATGTTATGTATAATCCTGTTATCATGGGAGGAGCTCAAGATAGAAAATGTAAGCCCACAGCTATGCTCGTTCTCAGAAGGCTTTGGACATTAAGCCGGGTAAATGGGCAGATTCAGGATTTTCTTTCTGCATCAATTCAAATCCCCATATAGTTAATTAAAAGCAATGGCGTCATCTCTCCTGTGATGGAATGATCCCACTTCAACAATTCATCATGCTAATTAGCAAGGTGACAAGGGATTTGTCTATTTCCAAGTTGGGAAAGCTAAAACCAATAGAATTCAGAAGCAGTGAGTCAGGCACGATTTCACTCATAAAGTTTTTGTCTGGAAAATGATGATTCATGAATGTTTCTATGTAGATGGGGCTGATGGGGATTGAGGCCTCTTGTAGGATTATGTTACTCATAAGGATTAAGACTCTTCAACAGTTCTTATCAGAGTGGGCGATAGACCTTTTATGCCTGTTGTATTTGACACCATCTTTTCCCCAAGGACATTCAAACAGCACTAGATTATAGAACAATCCTTCACTGGATCAGACTCACATTGGAAAATCAAATACTCTCATCGCCCTTAGAGAATTACAGTGTTTACTGGGGAAGAAAATCCTCTTTTCTCTAGTTTTCTATTTTTATGTGTTTTGTAGTCCAAAAAAGTAATTTATATTCAAAACTGTTGAAACACATTTGATACCAGAATGGCTTATATGTGGGATATTTGCTAGCATTTGTGAGCATTGGTATTTTTGGAATAACTTTTGGTGTTTTAATCAGAAAATCCACCTGTCACATAGTCATCCTGGTGCAGATAAGAGATGGGACTTGGAGCAGAGAGATGGTTTGTCTGAAGCTAACAAGTAAATTCCATCCCTGAAATAGAAATCCCCATCTGCCTGGCTCCAAAGTCCTGTTCTCTAGATAAACATACCTCGTTGGCCACATAGATTTGGGTTTGTAAGTGAACTTGTCCATTTAAGCTGAGTCTTCCATCCCTGCTGTTTTGAAGATTGCATTTTATGTTGGCAAAATAACCCAGACTTATGTTTGGGTCTCCAGAGAGACAGGTGAAACTCCAATCACTTTGTTGCTTCGAATTCTTGCCCAGGGTGATGAGGCACAAAGCCAGCCGATGAAGGAAAGGAAGAGACAGGGAGAAAATAAACCTTGTCTGTTCAGGCAGGGTGGGATACAGAGAGACACTGACACACGTGTGAGACGCGTGTTGTCACTGAGGCAGGGCTTTGTGTGTGTGTTGACTCTTTTGAGGAACACCTCTTTCTTTCCTACGCTCTCAGCTGCCTTGCTCTTCTGTTGGCTCTTTGCAGCCTATTTAAGCAATCTTTGCCTGGAGCAAGGCCATGGAGGCATTCAACTGTTTTATCCTGAAGCTTGGTTATTGCTTTAACTTTCAGATTGATGTTACAGTTTTCTCAAATCTTTTTCATATACTGTGTGAGATAGGCAGAGGGGCCTTTTTCCTTAGCACACATAATAGAGTTTTGAGAGGGCGAAATTTATTGAAGAGATCTTGTGGTTCCCGGTGAAATTATATGTCATTGTAAATCACAAAACTGTGTGGGTCTCTTTCCTGCCTCAGTTTTGACCCACAGCTCTATTTATCTATGTGTCAATATTCATATTGATCTAATCACTGCAGCTTCAGACAGAGTCTTAAAACTTACAAATTCTCTAGTTTTTTTAAAATGTGTCATTGTCATTTACAGCCATAGCTCCTCCACAAAACTTCTGAAAATTTCTAGAAATGTACGTAAGACAAACATAAAAATAATGAAGTAGTCAGTTGTGTACCCATTAAAAGCCACACCAGGCTCCAATGGGTACTCCCAATACAGTGGTCACACAAATGGCCCTGGCCAAATTAAATGGAAAATAAACCAAAAAGGCATGAATCTAGGAAAGGGACAAGTAGCAATGAGGATGGGGGGCAGTTGGTAGGGGTCAAAAAAAGATGAGAGAGTGATCACGGTAATATAGGAAACTACAAAAAAAAAACAACAAAGTGAAGGAAAGTCTATAAAATGTTATTTGAAAGGATGCTTTCAAAATAGTGAAGTGAGATTCTTATTAGATATTCAATGTATATGTAATTGAAGAATTAAAATTTTCATAATGTCTAATGTCTTGATCAACAAGATGCTTGTCTAGCTGTCTTGGTATGTGTCTTTCCTTAATGGTCTGAAGATACTTATATATTTGATTATTTATACTCATTTCCATAGACTCATATACGTGATACTTTTCTGTATAATTATAAATAGTACTATTTTCAAATGTATAGTTCTAGTTTTGTGCTTAGAATATATTTATATATATCTTTTTGTATGGAGCTATTTCCAGCATCTTTCTGAACCTGTTATTAATCCAAACTTCATATTAGCTGATGTCAAAATCTGAAATCATGCCATTGAAGGAGAAGCATGGTTATATACACTCCTTTTAAAAATCCCTGTGCTGCTTCTTCGGTTTTCTTCATGGCTGCACTGGGTAGGCCTTCTGGCACAATGCTGACTCAAAGTAGGGGCAGTAGATCAATTTTTCTATTCCAAACCTCAGAGGGCAAACACTAAACACTAAACCACTGGATATGAAGTGAGCAGAAAGGGTTTGGATAAAGGAGATTCCACTTGATTCACATCTGCAGATGGTTTTTACCATGGCTGTGGATCAAATCTTGCGAGTCCTGATAGCGCTTTCATCAGCACTTCACTGGTAAGGATCATGAAATAGTTTGCGAGCTTTCGTTTTGTTCTGTTTTTTGTTTTTAACTTGTACTCTGTGATCATGGGGCCAGAAATGTAATATCAACTGAAACACACAATTGTGGAATAAATCCAACTTTACCTAATTGAATTTCCCTTTTTGTATGTGGCTTGATTGCATGCACAACACCATTGGGGGTGTTCTATGGATGGTGCTCCTGTCCTAGTGTGCTTTCTATTGCTGTGATAAAACACCATGACGATTGTTACCTAAAGAAAAGAGCTTATTTTATCTCAGGGTTCCAGAGGGATAAGGCATGGCAGCAAGCAGCAGACATGATGGTGGGGGCAGGAGGCTGAGAGATCACATCTTGACCCACAGGCACAAAATAGAGAAAACAAACTGGAATTAGAGAGAGGGTATATACTCTCAAAGTTCCCCTCATCCCCCACACCCAAGCCATGAAGTCCTTCCTCCAGCAAATCCACACCTCCTAAACCTCCCCAAATAATGCCATGTGTTCAAATACCGAACCGTATAGGAGGCATTTCTCATTTAAAACATCACAGTTGAGTTGTTGACTCTCTGTCTTGATTTTGCAAAGTTCTTGTATTGTGCATTAGGGTTCAGTAGATTGTATTGCATACAGTCTACCAGAAGTGATGCGGCTTGCATACAAAATGTTCCCCATCAACTCCTTTGTTGCATGCTTAGTTCCCAGCTGGGCTGCTACTTTTGGAGGTTGGAAGCTTCAGGGGTTAGAATCTGGTTAACAGAAGTGGGTCCCTAGGCCTGAGCATTTGAAGGTTTTTCCTGGATCCAGGTCCTTCCTTGTTCTCCGCTTCTTCTCAAGTACTGTGTGAGCAGCTTTCCCCATGGGCTCTCCCACCATCAGCTTTGTCTCCCAACTGTAATCAGCAGAACCAAGGACTGTGGATTAAAATCCTTGGAACTTAGAGATGAAACGAACATCCCCTCCATCCCCTCCCCCAGACTCCCAGACTGTTTCTTCTGGGTTTTTTGTTGTTTTGTTTTTGTTTTATAGATGCGCTTTCTCTTTTCAATTCAGCGTACCCACCGATCCCACTGATGCGTTTTCGGCGCCTCACTGCTCTGCATGGAATCCCCCATTTCATCCACATTTTCAAAAGCAGTATAATTGGCCATATACTTTTACAATAACTTGGGAGTTTTTTTCTTCTATCATTTCAGCATCTGAAGAATTTATAATATAATTTTCTAATTTTAATCCCTGAGATTGATACTCTCCTCTCTTCTCTTTCCTTTATAAATAGCATTGCTCAAAACCAACTGGATTTTTTCTGAAAAATCTACATTTTACTTAGCCATTCTCCACTAGGCATTTTGATTTCTGACTAATGTATTGATTGGTTAATTGATCTATTTGCTATTATTTCTTTGCTTCTACTTTCTTCATGTTCAATTTTATATACCTGAGTTGGAAGGTTTATTGATTTTGCCTGTTCTTTTATTTCTGATTCATACATCGAAAACTATGGATTTCTAAATTTTGCCCTCTTTGGGTGAATGACTTGGGCTTTGGTTAAATTTTTAAAAATTTGTCATATGACTTAAAATATTTGCTAATACATGGCTTCCAATTCTGTAAGTTATTGAAAACTTACCTATTTTATTTCTTAATTTTTGGAATTCCAACCATCCCTGTTCTGGAGGCTATAATTAAATTTAACTGTGACACAAAATAGGCACATCCATTTTTGTGCCTGTACCATGCTTGTCACTATAGTTCTGCAGGTTAATGTGAAGTCAGGGATTACGATTCCTCTGGCAGTTCTATCCATTTTGCCTACAATTGCTCTGGCTGGCTGTGGTCTTTTGTGCTTCCGTGTGAATTTTAATACAATTTTATTGTTTTGTGAAGAATGTCATTGGAATTTTGATGGAGAATACCTTAAATCTGTACATTACTTTTGGTAATGTAGTCATTTCCGCATTATTTAACTTTGCTAATCCAAGAGCATGGGTGGTCTCTTTAATACCTTGCATCTTCTTCATTTTTTTTTCTTTTTCAGTGTCCCCAACGTCTCTTTGTGAAGGTCTTACACCTCTTCAGGTAGGTTTCTAGGTTTGTTTGAAGCTATTGTGTGTAAATGGGATATTTTCCCTAATTTCTTTTTCAATAAGATCATTTTTGGTATACACAAAAGCTACTGGTTTTTGATTGATGCTTTTGTATTCTGGAATTTTACTGAAAGTGTTTATCAACAGGCCTATAAGTTTTACCGGAGTTCATAGTGGGTTTTTTGTTTTTGTTCTGTTTTGTTTTGTTTGAGACAGGGTTTCTCTGTGGCTTTGGAGCCTGTGCTGGAACTAACTCTCCTGTAGACCAGGCTGGCCTTGAACTCACAGAGATCCGCCTGCCTCTGCCTCCCAAGTGCCGGAATTAAAGGTGTGTGCCACAACCACCCAGCAGTTCATAGTTTTTTAAGCACAGTATTATGTTGCCCTCAAATAGAGGTAATTTAATGTCTTCATTTTCTATTTGTATCCTTTTTTTTTTATCTTATTCCTCTAGCTAAGATTTTGAGTACTACAGTGAATGAGTGGCAAGAATGATAATTCTTCCCTTACTCTGAGTTTAGAGGAAATAATGTCAGTGTCTACATATCTAGTGTGTTGTTGTCTGAAATTCAATCATGTACAGTTTTTATTATGCTGGGATATGTTCATTCTACCCCTAGTTTCTTTGGACATTTTGTTTTGAAGGCATGGTGTCTTTTCTCCATCTATTGAGATAGTCATGTGATTTCTAGTCTTAAATCTATTGATAAGATGTATTTCATTAGTTCATTTGTATATATTGAACTAACCTTGCATCCCTGGAATGAAACCGAGTTTATCACTACGTATTATCTTCTTAAGATGTTGTTAAATTTCATTTGAGGTTTATTACTATGAAATTTTACAGCTATCTTCTCTAGGGAAACTGGTCTATGGCTTGCTTTCCTCCATCCCTCTCTTCCTCTCCTCTCTCCCTCCCTCCCACCCCCCCCTCCATCCTTCCTCCTTGTTGTATCTGTAGCCTTGTAATACCAGCTTCATAGGATGAGTTTGGTAGTGTTCCTGCTCTTTCTATGTTGTGGCACAGTTAGAGGAGTATTGGGATTCTATTGTCCTCAAAAGTTTGGTTGAATTCACCAGTGAGGCCATCTGATCCCAGGCTTTTGTTGGGGGGGGGAGACTTTTAAACATTACTGCAGGATCATTGCTCATTATATGGTTATTTAAATCATTTATATCTTCTGAATTTAATTTCAGTACTTCCTATGCATTTACAAATGTTTCCATTTCTCCTATTTTTCTGGCTAGTGATCTGGATCCCATTGGCACCTGCTGTCATAGCTCCCTTTTCATCTTGAATTTTGCTAGTTTGAGTCTTATCTTTCTCTTTCCAATGGTCTGGCTAGGGTTTGTCAATTTCGTTCACCTTTGCAGAGCCAACTCCGGTTTGTGTCTTGCTCGTTTAGTTTCTGTTTCATTGCTTTTTGCCCTAGTCTTGGTTATTTGCTGCCACCAGTTGCCCTTGGGTTTGGCTTCTCCATCTTTGGTGTATTTATTCACAATCACTCTTCTTTTCTAATGTGAGCACCGACAGCTGTAAACTTTCCTCTTAGGACAAACACTGCATTTTACAACCCCTTGAAATTTGTGCAAATATGTTTTATGCTCTCAATTTTGTTTTGGAAATTATGTCATAAAAATTTGGAGAGAATGCAGCTGTTGAATGTCATGTTTGGCAAATATCCTGCAGGACTGTTAGGTTAATTGCATTACTGAAATCATCTCTGAATCTACTGATCTATTTATTCTGTTGGGATTGGGCAGCTACAGTGGCAGATTTGTCTGTCTTTCCTTTTAGTTCTTTAATTTTTCCTCATGCATTTGAAGCTATAAAATCAAATCCACATAAATTAATCATTATTATTCCAGACATACAGTGTCTATCACAAGTGAGTGGTACAAAATTTGCTCTGAAAGAAACAGTTTAATGCTTGGAATCACAAATACTCCAGCATTGGACCGATGGCTTACCCCAGGGGTGGTAGAAGAAGACGTGGTCAAGGCAGCATTGCTCTAGTGGGCTGGGGATGCCGTCTCTAGAATTTGGAGAATAAAAGAGATGGAGGGCAATATGGAGGCGTTTTCTTCTGCATGTGGCATGGCTACTTAAACACAGCTCCCCAATGTTGCCCCCCTAATGTTTTCATTCTGCAATGTTGGTTAGTAACTAGGAATTACGATTAGAACGAGAAAGGTAGCCTCTTTCCGGAGATGCTGATGTGAACCCATTATGGGGACAGGGTAGGGGTGAGAAGGTCTATATTAGCTGCTTAATGGATTCTTGGCAAGAGAAGGTAAAAGCGAGAGGATGTAGGTACTGAAACGAACGTTCAGCCAGTGGTTTTGGAGTGTGTTGTGTGTATGGCGAGGGTTGGAGACGGGAGATTCATCAGCAGATTGCTGTCATGGACAGTGTGGGTGAAGGATGAGGAAGGCAGAAAGTGAGAAGGGAAGGAGAGGGAGTCAACTCCAAATAGCACAGGTCAGTGACAGGTTGTTAGTAGGAGGGGGGCGAAAAACTCAAGGAGTATGAGTGGGTTTTGACTCTGATGATATGGGGTACACTGGGATGGTAAATGAGGATACATAATGACAGATGTGACCAAATAGAGAGCCCCAACCTCAGGGGAAGCAGAGGTTGCTTTTGTTACATGGAAAATAATGAATCCTATCTTTCAAAATCATAGAGATCAAATTAATAACAAGAGAGGAAAAGATTCTTTCAGCTTCTGAAACTGCCACATGATTTATATCAGTAATCAGAATGAAAACTCCCGAAAATAGAAACAAAAGACACTGAATGGAGGAGAAACCAGAGCAGAAGCCATAAATAGATTCCAGGCAGATGGGAAAGTCTAAATTACTAACACGTTTATTAAAAATGCTCAAAACCAATAATTAAAATGCTAATTTGAGCAATTAAAGGTATAACTTTAGCCTATGACAAAAAAAAATGACACCAAAGTACCCTCTTCCTCCATTCATTCTGTAATTCCTGCACACCTCGGGTGCCTTTGCCTCTCTACCACAGAGTTTAAGGGGATGCGACATTAAGCTAGTTTTTTGGTTGAAAAAATCATTAATTTATTTTGAAACATGTTCTCCACAAAGAGAAGTGCTGTGCGGATTGCTAAGCATTTGTAAGCACCCAACAGACTCCACTCACCCTTTCAACACTAGAAACTCATTTTGAAGCTGCATTATAATATCTTGGACAATATACTCATAATTACTATGGTTTCAAACGAGTTGACTCCAAAGACTAGACTTTAGGACACCACACTGAGTGATACCCGCTTCTGTGACCCAGGAAGGATGTTGCTAAGACCTTATGAACTTACCAGTCATTTAATTTCTTTCATCTTTATCCAAATGAGCAAGAAACATAGCTAATTTCTAAGGCACAATTAGGGAACCCATGTTAAGGCCAAGGTAAAACCCCAAGAGACATGTGTTTATTCCAAGCTCACTTCATGATAACCGTCATTCTCCTAGTTCCATCAAGAGAGCTTTCCTGAGTCACACAGAAAATTTCATCACACAAGCAGGCAGAGAGCTGCAAGTTGTCTATGTTAATGGCTTGACCATATACTTCATGAGAGCCCGTCCCTGTGTCAGAACTCAATTGGACATTCTTCTTAACTGCAGGGCAGCACAGTGCCACAGTCTTTCTATGAATTTATCAGAAGAGGAAATAGCCGTTGCATGAATTGCCAGGTCTCAATACATCCCTGAGCAGGACATATAACTCTTGTCTGCTACAGAGGTGTGGCCTTCTATGGTCTCTGAAAGCATGCCATACCACACTGGGACAAAGCCCTGAATCTGACTTCCAGAATACATGAATGGACAGGGTTCACTGCACTGTAGCAGAATGTTATGACATACTGAGAGCTGGTTATAGGTACACATGAAGAAGGTGGTCAGAAGGACCTAGAAGGGGGCAACATAGGTCAAGAAGACTAGAGAATAAATTCCATGTCTAACTGATCAGACAGACCTCATTGCAGATGTGGGTGGGGCTATGATAGAATGTTTAGGTGATGACATCCTGCAACGAATTCATCTCAGAGTGTGGAAGATAAGCAGATGTGACAAAGATAGAATGCCCAGGATTTAGCTAGATCAAGTATCACATCTAGATCATTAGGTATGGAGCAACAGACATTAGGACCTCTGGGTATGGGAGGGGCCATGTAATTCTACCTCCCTTCCTTTGCAAACTTCTAGGGTTGTTTGTCTTTTTTATTAGACATACCATATCAAAACTAAGATTTAGGTTTTGCTTCCTTCCCATATGTGCCTTCTCACAGTGAAGAAACCAACTTGGCAGTCCAGGTTCCAAGCTTTGAATTTGCTGACTACAAGTAGACAGGATAAGGCCCTGCGGCTTGAACTCCACACAAAGTCCTTGGTCCATGAACCACATATGTCTGGGGTACATGTCCCTTTTGGCTTAGGTAAGCTGACATGTTGGGAAAGATAGAATTCGTCCATCAAGACTATATACCCTGAATCTTGGGGCAGGATTTCAAACCAACCCAAATCTTCCAAAACAAACAGATTTTCTGTAGAGTTCTTGGGGTTGATCTTGTCAATCTCAGGAGAGAAGGTTCTTTACCTTCCTTGGGGATGGTATAGCCAAAGCTGAGTGACCTCTAGGCAATGCTGTTGAGGATTATCAAATTATCAAATGGAAGCTGGAACAAATTACCTCCTTGTTATTTTGGATCTGTAACTCCAGCGTTATTCAATTACTCTTCTTATTCTATTGAGGATGGCCTTTCTGAGCTCAGCATCCCGCATGACATTGCTTCATTATTGTCTGCTGGGAAAAGACTTGGCAGCATTTCAGAGTTCAGACGCGGTCAAAGCAAATAGTTTTTCTACAATATGTCAGATTTTTGGAGTTCCAGTCAAACAATATGAGAGTCAAAGGACTTCTTTGAGACATGGAGGCGGAGGTACAGACAGAAGTTCCTCTGGAAAGATGCAGGAAGTCATTAGCCAAAGGAAATGACACATGTCCTGTGTGCCAGGATGATTCCTCTTATCCCTACTTTTGGGGGCTCAGCATAAAGACTGTCCTTAACTGAGCTGCATCCTGCCCTGCACACTCCACTGATAACACCCCCCCCCAATCACAGGTTCTGTGTTCTACATATCATGCTCATATTCTGAATTTCTTCCGCTGGCTAGACATTGACTCCTTCCCAGGTTCCTGACATCTTGAGAGTGGGTTGCATCCTATATCAGGTGCCTCTTCCAGTCTGTGCAGACTTTCTCACATTCTCATGGACCTTAAAGGAGTTCAGCCATGCATCATTCTGGCTTTTGAGCGCTGCTTCTTAAGGCCAAGGCCCTTAACTTACACAACTATGGAAGATTAGTGGGCAAGATGTGAATCCCACATCGTGATTGTTGGCCATTGGAGGAGGAAGGGAATGAGCAGGAACTTGAGTGAGCAAGTCGAACTTACAAAATTATGGTAGAAGATGATCAGGAAGCATGAGGTGGCATTTAAAAGAATCCTGTGTGGTCTGCATAAAGCCATAGGTGACAATACTGGGCATTTAGTAAAAGGTACGTCAAAAGATCATATTATGTAAGTCCTACTTTATAGTTGGATTCTATTTTCCATTGAAACATATATTGAATGAGCATATAAAATCATTTAGTATAGGCATGCATCACACAACCATTTTAAATTATGAGTAGACTAAATTGTTGGCTTAAAGTCTTCCGGTGTCTCTGTTAGTGTGCTCAGAAGACATCTGTGTCAATGAGAGGAGGCTCTGAGGGATTCAGATCTATATGCCTCTCCCCTATGAATCTCAGGCCACCCTCTCCTGGGCCTGTTGGCCATGCTTGCTGGGGCCTGAGTAGATATCTCTTGCTCTTCTTCAGGGACTTTTTGTGTCTTCTCACTTGGTTATTCTCGCTTTATGCTTTAAAGTTCTTGAGAGCAGTGCAGTGGTGCATGCTTATAAACCCAGCATACTGGAGGTGAAAACAGGGAGATGGTGGGTTTCAGGCCAGTTTTGGCAATCTAGCAATACTCTATCTCAGTAAACAAATACAAATCATAAAAAAGTAAATAAAGAAACAGTGCCTTATTCTTTTGTACTTTTGGAGCTCCAGTCTCTAAAAAAGGCATTTTCTGAAGGAGCAGCCCCAGGCCCCTTCTCAGTGGAATGAGGTGATGCTGGCCACTTACCTGTTGGTTCCTTATATGTCTTCATCACTGGAGGGAACAGGCTGTGACAGTGGCCTGCTGGTTATTCCTATACCCTGGTATTTTGGCAGAGTGTTCTAGTACACATTAGGATGTTGGAAAATATGCACTGATAGAATAAAAACACAAATACACCATGAATGTGAATTATGTGCAATGGTCATCTCTGGGAATTGTTGAAGGGGAAAAGTAGTGTTTTTCCTATACTTGACAATACCCATTACATATTTTACAGGAGCAAATTTGAATTTAGTGAGGATGATTTTTAAAATTTGTTTCATTTTTCTCTCTCATAACAAGTTTTTATTATTTTTTTCTTGGAATTGTGGTTGGGACATGGTCTGATATACCATTAAGCATAAATAGAAAAGGTCTCTGACGATGTAACACAGATCATGTCCTGGGCATCCTTGAAAGCTTTAGCAAACACAAGAAAAGGGGAAAAATTAGAATCACAATGCTAGCTGGGGACAGAACCTTTCTCTAACCCAGTTCGCATCTTTTGTTAGTGATAGGTCTGGAGTCCTAAGAGTTGACATGTCAAGAGAGGAAAGATGAAATGTGCTAGGTGAGAGCTGGGATGTAGTACCCTGGTTACCAAGTGAACACGGACCCTCAGGATACAGTTCCCTAAGGGCTTGTCTCATAAGCCTGGGTCCTACTCCATCAACTCATATCTTTAGGAGTGACCCAGCAAAACAAGCACCCTGGGCATATCCAGATCACGACCTACTTGCTAAGCTTCTCAAAGTATGTCCAAGATTGGCTATTAGAGGTAC
>PVIU01012391.1:0-60376 GCA_004026605.1 Ondatra zibethicus | reverse complement strand
ACAAAACTCAAGTCCAAATGGATCAAAGACCTCAACATAAAGTCAGCCACACTGAACCTTATAGAAGAGAAAGTGGGAAGTACACTTGAACGCATTGGCACAGGGAACCACTTCCTAAATAGAACCCCAGCAGCACAGACACTGAGAGAAACAATTAATAAATGGGACCTCCTGAAACTGAAACGCTTCTGTAAAGCAAAGGACACGGTCAACAAGATAAAACGCCAGCCTACAGAATGGGAAAAGATCTTCACTAATCCCACATCAGACAGAGGTCTGATCTCCAAAATATACAAGGAACTCGAGAAATTGGAGAACAAAAGAACACATAATCCAATAAAAAAATGGAGCACAGACCTAAACAGAGAACTCTCAACAGAGGAATCTAAAATGGCTGAAAGACACTTAAGGAAATGTTCAACATCCTTAGTCATCAGAGAAATGCAAATCAAAACAACTCTGAGATGCCATCTTAACACCTGTAAGAATGGCCAAAATCAAAAACACTGATGACAGCTTATGCTGGAGAGGCTGTGGGGAAAAGGGAACACTTCTGCATTGCTGGTGGGAATGCAAGCTGGTACAGCCCCTTTGGATATCAGTGTGGCGATTTCTCGGAATATTAGGAAACAACCTTCCTCAAGACCCAGTAATACCACTTTTGGGTATATATCCAAAGGATGCTCAATCATGCCACAAGGACATGTGCTCAACTATGTTTATAGCAGCTTTATTTGTCATAGCCAGAAACTGGAAACAACCTAAATGCCCCTCGATTGAAGAATGGATAAAAAAAAAATGTGGTACATTTACACAATGGAGTACTACATAGCAGAAAAAAATAACGACAGCCTGAATTTTGCAGGAAAATGGATGGAACTAGAAAGCATTATTTCGAGTGAGGTAACCCAGACACAGAAAGACAATTATCCCATGTACTCACTCATAGGTGGTTTTTAAACATAAGGCAAAGAAAACCATCTTACAAACCACAATCCCAGAGAATTGAGACAACAATATGGACACTAAGAGAGACCTACATAGATATAATCTACGTGGGATGTAGAAAGTATAAAAAGACAAGATCTCCTGAACAAATTGGGAGCATGGGGACCTTGGGGAAGGGTTGAAGGAGGGAGGGGAGTGGCAGGGAGGGGAGCAGAGAAAAATGTAGAGCTCAATAAATATCATGAGGGGGAACTTACAGCAACAAAAAATTATAAGAAGATCACATTCCTTCCCGTTTGACTTTATTTTTAAAATTGCTAGCAAGTCAACACATCTTACTTAAAAGAATTTTCATTAAAAATATATTAACAAAGCTTTACAAAAGAAAAGTTAGCTGACAAATGAAGCAACAGTCTTCCTTCCCTAACACTCTAGCCTTATGTGTATACATTCTGAGTGCTCATCAATACTAGCCATGACACAGGCATCCAACAAGGTCTCTGAAAACTAGCATTCAAAATAAATTATTTTGTTTTTTGTTTTGTTTTTCAAAACAGGGTTTCTCTGTGTAACAGCCCTAGCTGTCCTGGAACTAGCTCTTTAGGCCAAGGTGGCCTCGAACTCACAGAAATCTGCCTACCTCTGCCTCTGAGTGCTGGGATTAAAGGCATAAGCCACCACCGCCCAGTTCAAAATAAATTATTTTATCTGTGTGTCTGTGTGTGTGCTTGTGTCATGCAAGTGCCCACAGAGGACAAAAGAGGGCACTGCATCCTCTCAAGCTGAAGTTCTAGATGTTTGAGAGCTGTCCCATGTGGATGCTGGGAATCAAAGTCCAGTCTTCTGGAAAAGGAACAGTCATTCTTAACCACTGAACTGTTTCCACGACCCCGTTAGCATTAAAAATAAATGAAAGAAAATCCAGCATGCTTAAAGAAGATATCTAAGTAAATATAATTAACAAAACTTAAAGTCATAATTGCATGACTAGAAAAATGATGCATTAGCTACCTAGAACATTCCCCTTTTTAAATTATGAAATACAAATACAATGGGCAAAAATAAACTCAGACAATACAAAGGATTAAAGGCAAGAAATGCAGAAATACATCACTCAAGTGTAACTTCTGCTGATATCTTAAATGACAAAGTAATCACAGTTGATTCAGGTGACCTTTTACACAGAACAGTTGACTCTCAGTTTGCCTTTTAGAATTTCATAGCAAAACTCCTAAAGTTCCTTCCATAATACAACAGCAACAGCAGCAGGACTTCTAGGGCAGACGTCTCAAGGTGTTATCTATCTGTGTGACAGCAATTTGACAGTTCTGCTCTTGGGGTATTTTATTTTGTTTTATATTTTCTAACATAAAAAATTGGGGCACCCCAACCAAAAAAAAAAAATCATTACAACACTTGCCTCTGTGGGATTTCCTAACAGCTGACTGTGCATCAGTGAGCCACTCACTGTCTGCTTTACTGAGAACACCATTTACTCACAACACGGTGTCTCTTAAAAAAAATATGCTAATCTTGGATCTGGAGATATATCTCAGTGATGAGAGTACTTACTAACCTTGAAGAGGACCTGGGTTGGTTTCCTGGCACCCATACAGATCTGTAGGCAGGCATGTGTCATATACACATGCATGCAGGTAAAACACTCATACACATAAAATAAAATATATCTAAACAAAATGTATTATTATTCCTAAGCTTGATGGTCCACAAATCAGCCCAGCATTAGAAAGTACGGACAGGAAGATCACAATTAGGAGAAGACCATCTGGAACTATACAGTGAAAACCTGGTCTCACAAAAGATAAAAATAAAACAAAAACCCACAAAATACACAGCTGGTGTTCAACAAATATTTATGTAATTAATTTATGAATGAATTATTCAAATAAATCTGAAACCAGCTTATGCTGATTATTTTCCTCTTCCTTTCCAAATATAAAAATCATTAAAATATTTAACAAATGCATGAATAAAAAAACCTAACAGTTCTTTTAAAGCCTTTGGTTCATGTAATGTGTTTAAACTTTTGCTTCCTGGTAGTCTCTTTTGAAGATCTCAAAGAGAAATGCATAAAGCCTTGAATTTTTCCTTTCAATAAATTTTCTTTAGCCAGATAAAAACCAATAAATAACAGTTAATGTTATCAAACATTTACTCTGAGGCTAATCTGACTTATTTTGTCAACTGGCTCAAAAATCCAGGCATGTATTCCTCTTTATGAGGAAGTTATAGAAGCGTTCCAAAGTCCAGACTGTTAGTCACAACCTGCACTGCCCCACCAAATAGAACTATCACAAGTCACTTCTAACGCCGTGCTAAGAATATGTGTCACCACAGTGTAAAGGATGCAAGAACCCACATACTTTTCTCTCCCTGTAGTCACAGAAAAATACTCCAGAGACCTTAGTACTGTATCATTTCACATTAGCTCAGTTTGTCTTTTAGTAAAGACTTGAAAAGATTTTAATTTTTCTGTGTTAAACATGTCTGACACAGTAGAGGTAATAAATATTTTAAATGATTAACCAATGATCTCTCCCTAAGCGTGACAATGAAACAGGCCAGTTCATATCTCAAATATTTTCTCCTGTGCCCAGAAGCACATTCTCACTTCCCATATTCATCAAAATACACTTTTATTTTAGTCTGGAAAATATGACTGATATGCCTGTGTCCGTGCCATGACTTCCCCCCATTCAACATGTTTCTAGTCTCTAGCTAGCTTTGGTAAGCAAAAATAAAAGATTATCACTACACAAGTGTGTTCTGCTGGCACCTTTTTTTTTTCAGTTTGATGTATTTTTCTTTTTTATTGTTTTTATTGAGCTATATATTTTCCACCGCTCCACTCCCCTTCTACCCTTTACCATGGTCCCCATGCTCCCAATTTACTCAGGAGAACTTGTCCTTTCCTACTTCCCATGTAGCTTAGGGTCCTCTTTGACTGCTGGCACCTTTACATGGAGTCATCCAACAAAGTTGAGGCACTAGTTAGTTCTTAGTAAAAGGACAGAAATAATACTCAAGATTAATTCTCATGGTTCCTCAGTATCACAAAGAATACTTGAAAGAATCACTGAGAAATTATAAAATTAACTACCAAGATAGACTCACCAATTTCTTTTTAAAATGAGTTTCAAACACATTTCTGACAACATGCAATCTGACCCTCTCTCGCACAGATGGACACAGGAACCCCTCCCAGCACAAGCAGCTCAATCAGTTTGCCAGATGGGGAGGTACCTGGCAGCATGTCTGGAGATTAAGAGCTTCTAAGATGTGCAAGGACTGCAGCCTGGAAATAAGAAGACCCAGACTAAGCTCTGCACTCAAAATGTCAAGCAGAGCCCACCCAACCAAAAGCCAGGACTCCATCAGGCAAGTGATACTTCTTGTAGTGTATTGTTTTTCTCCAAAGTAACATTAAATATGTGAACATATTACAAACTAACTAAATATACTAATATATACCTGTGTGTGTGTGTCTCTCTCTCTGTGTGAGTGTGTGTGTGTGAGTGTGTGTGTGTGTGTGTGTATGTGTATGTGCGAGAGAGGGGGAGGGAGAGGGAAAGGGAGAGGGAGAAAGAGAGATGCTTCGGTGGTTAAGAGTACTGGCAATTCCCAGCACCCACAACTGTTAACTCCAGTCAGGGGGTCTGATGCCCCCTCTGGACTCCAAGGGCACTGCATGCATACAGGGCACAGACATAAATGCAGGCAGACAAAAAATAACAAAAAATTCTTAAAAATAAGTTTCCATGCACATTACTTTTGCTACTGTTGGAAAGAATGGACTAAAATTCATGAAACTCTGAGTTCTTTGGGGCAGAAACTCTAGACAAGACAGAATTTTATCTACCATGTTTAAGTCTCCAGATGACTTTGCTATGGAAAGTAACGGCAGGATGATTAGCACTATAGAAGTGTGTTCTGCTAGGAAACAACCTAACATGCTGTCAATGAAAGCTGAGTAAAGCAGATACACACCTGAAATCTTGGCACTGGAGAGTTAGAAGAGGATCAGAAGACCACAGATAGCCTGGGCTACATGAGACTCTGTCTCAAAAAACAAAAAACTTAAAAGGAAATCAGATATTGAATACCCTGTTTAATTAAAAGGAAATCCAATTACACAAAAAGCTCTGTCCCTCCCCCCAAATTGACAGACCTGTTATGTTTGCCCCTTCTAAAGCAAGAGCTGCCCAGTACTTGAGAACACAGAAAAAGACTCCAATGTGCAGAGGCTGGCAAACTAAATCAGTACATTAGAAAGTCCAAAGTACCAACGTGATCAGATTCAGCTCAATCTCTAGCAAAATAGTAACATTTTTCTAAATACCAGGGAGGAAAAAAAAATTCTCAAAATCTATAAAGAATCATGTAACAGACCCCAATAACCAAAGGAATTTGGGGAGAGGTGGGCAGGAAGCTTTACACAAAAGAACTCTACAACGTGTCTCAAAGCAGAAGTCAAACAGTATAGCATTAGCCTGAAACAGGACAAGAGAGGACCTGGAAGTAAACTAGCCATCACAGCAAACAGGTCTTTGTCAGAAGTAGTAAGAACACAGAATGAAAAAAAGAACAGCCTTCAAATAAAAGTACTGGCAACCATGGATATCAAAATATGAGAATGTGTAGGCTCACAGTATGGACTACATAAAACTAAAAAACTGCACAGTAAAACAAACATGAATGAAAAGGAAATCTGGGAGTTGGAGAAAAATATGATCAAGATACATTATATGAAATTCTCAAAGGATAAAAATTAATTTTTTTAAAGTGGATAGGTTTACCAAAGAATGCTGAATGACACTAATTACAAGACAAATGCAAATTAAAGCTACAGTGAGAACTGCTGGTGAGAGGACAGGGAAGAAACAATGCTCACACACTGTCAGGAGGAATGTTGTAGCAATCTTGCATGGAAACTCCTTAACCATATGATTCAGCAATCACACCTCAGTACTTATTAAAAATGAGAAAGTAGAAGAAACATCTTCACTCTCATGTTTAACATCAGTCAATATAATTAACCAGTGTCCAGTAACAGATAAAATGGATAAATAAGATAAATATGTGTGATGAAATACAATTCATCATGAAAAACATGTGAATTAATTTTATTCAGTCATAAAAAGGAAACCCATCACTTGTACAGCATGAGACTGGAAGGCACTATAAATATATATTATTATATATATATATATTATATTCAGTGACATAAATCATCCAGAAGACTAAACATTACTTGATCTCACTCATATCTAGGTTTTGGGGTTTTTTTGTTTTTGTTTTTGTTTTTGTTTTAAGTTTTTTTCAGGCCAGTAAGATGGATCAACATATAAACAGACATGTTGTCAAGCCTGACAACCCGACTTCAATTCCTGGAACCCCATACATGCTGGAAGGAGAAAACTGACTCTTTCCTGCAAGTTGTCCTTTGGCCTCCACACACAAGCTACATCGCTGCACACACAATACACATGCATATGTGCTAAACATTGGCATGCAAAAAAGTAAATAAATAATGCAATACAAAATTTACTTGATAAAAGTTGAGAATGGAATCGTGTTTACCAAAGGCTGGGGCCAGTAGAAATAAGAAGAGGGAAAGTTTACATTGAGTATTAAATCAGAAAGAGAAGTTTGTGTTCCACTGTGCAGGAACTGTACATAACAATACATTGTATACTTCAAACAGGGAAGGAGGAAGGAAGATGTGGGGTGCTATACCTAGTAGGTAAAAGCACTTGTTGCCAAGCCTGACAACCTGAGTTGAATCTCTGGATTACATGATGCAAGGAGAGAAATGACTGACTTCCTAATATTATCCTCTGACCTCCACACAAATGCACACCCATGTATATACAAAAACAAATTGGGGGAGGGGCGCTAGAGCAAAGGACTGATGATGCTTTCATCACAAAAAAATGATATTTTAGTAGGTGTACCTAATTCAAACATCATAAAATTAACACATATATCAAACAAAACATCATAGTATATACCCCACAGACATAATTTCTACATGAGTAATGATTTGCTCTGTCCTTTTAAGAGACAAGCCAGGCCCATTCCCTCCCTCATCTACTGAGGCAAGTTGATCTTCAGCGTACAGTCTGAGTCTCTTCCCTTTTTCATCTCCCTCCTAAAGAAGCAGCTTCTGTCTCTCCCCACTTTTCCCCTTCTCCCCTTTCCCCTCCATAACCCACTAAATAAATATCCAACCTCACTCTGCATGGTGTGCCTATCCATGTCTCTGTCTCTCGCCCACCACGAGGCTCCCTGCCCAGGACCAGCCACCTTCGGAGACCTGCAGCGAGGTCCCATGGTGTGCCCATCTGTCTGTTTCTCCTCATGGGACTGGCTGTTCCATCAAGTTCTCTCACCTACCACGCTGCTTCCTGCCTGGAACTCATGGCCCGCTGCAGCCACTGGGGGAACTGTGCCATCCCTGCCTGGGACTGGCTACTCTCAGGACCTGCTGCAGCCACTTTGGAGACCTGCAGCAAGGTCTCATGGCCCGCTGCTGTGCTATTATGAACACAGCATTTTTGCACAGGTACCATTCCCACACCCCTTCCTCTGGTTATCTGCTCTCTCCCCAAACAGATACAGTTCTGATGGCACTGCTAATGAACAACACTGCCCTGCACACCTCACACTCTCCCGAGTGCGCATCTAGTCTACCAGAGTAACAAAACGCATAATCAACCAGGATAGGAAGTCTCTGCAAGAGTCTACATGTGAACTTCAGTCCTTTCTTGAGCACCTAACTATGGTGGCAAAAAACTTAAAGCTATACTGTTTATTAGGTAGAGTTTCCAGAGAAACATACCAAACAGGGAGGGGATTTCTTTTAAAGATTTGACTTACATGACCAAAAGCTTAGCAAATCCAAAATCTGCAGGGCTGATAGCAAGATGAGATCCAGGGAGTTTAACGGCAGTCACAGTTCAGAGAATTCTTTCT
The DNA here is from genome assembly GCA_004026605.1 of Ondatra zibethicus. Taxonomy (NCBI): domain Eukaryota; kingdom Metazoa; phylum Chordata; class Mammalia; order Rodentia; family Cricetidae; genus Ondatra; species Ondatra zibethicus. The sequence goes on along the minus strand of PVIU01012391.1, from coordinate 52,432 downwards.
TGCTCAGATCAGTCTCTGTTCTATCCAACCATTCCACAAACTGGATGATGCCCAAACATTATGGAAGTTAATATGCTTTACTCAAAATCTAAACTTACAGGTTACTCTCATACAAGAGACATCTTCACAGAAACATCTAAATAATAATGAATCAAAATATCTGGGCAGTGTAGACCAGCTGAGTTAGCACATAGAACTATCACAAGTTTATTTGCTGTCAACTGTACACAAACCATACTAAGGTGTTTTGTATTTGTTAGGTATGTATGTGTGCACGTGTGTATGCCTGTATATGGAAGCCAGGGAACAAGTCAGGTGTCATTACTCAGGCACCATTCACCTCTTATTTTTTGTTTTATTTTCTTGGAAACAGTCTTTCATTAGCCCAGTACTGGCCAACTGGCCCCAGCAATCTACCTCTCTTCAGTTCCCCAAACTGGAGATTACAAACGTACTACCACACTTGGCTCTCTTTCATGTGTTCTGGGGATCACACTCAAGTTCTTCTGTTTACAACATAAATTTTCACAACTGGGCCCCTTCCTCAGCCCTATGGGTTGTCTGTTGTTTTTAATTGAATATTGTTTTCACTGTATAATAGATATATTCTGTAATAGTGATTATCAAAAGGACAAAATCTTTTGCATCAAGAAATTTATAACTTGGAGAGTCAGACATGAACATATTCATTCAAAGATATTTTATTCTTCTTACTTTTTATCACTTAAAACTCTTATATCATCAAAATTTTCTGTGACCCAGAACTTTACTTTCTGCCTACACTTCCCTGGCCTCTATAGTAGCTGGTGTCAATTGCCATTCTGGCACGAAGTATAATGTGGAAAGACCTAGGATAATGTAGGCAGTATACTTTGTCTGCCTGGCAACTCTCCCGTATTCTGCAAACTGCCTATCTACAGCTTCTTTGGGGGAACTCTTTTTCAAATTCTAGCTATACACTTTAGATCAGCTTCAATCATGTCCCTGGATGTAAGTCCAACCCTTGGCCACTAAAAACAGTATAAGCACTGCCTCAAGTCAAATCAAACTAGACTCCTCCAAGGTTTGCTCCATTAGAACTAAGGAAAGAAAACCAGATCGTTGAACAGAAAAATTAAGAGTAGGCTGGGTGGCAGTGGCACACGCCTTTAATCCCAGCACTCGGGAGGCAGAGGCACTTGAGTGTGATCCCCAGAACACCTGAAAGAGCCAAAGCTCTCAGGCGGATCTCTGTGAGTTCAAGGCCAGCCTGGTCTACAGAGTGAGTTCCAGGACAGCCTACAAGGCTACACTTTGTCTACACCAAAAGAAACCCTGTCTCAGAAAAAAAGAAAGGAAGAAAGGAAAGAAGGATGGAAAAAAAAGTTAGGAGTATACCTGGCAGAACCTGGTAACTTGTCTCTAGTTATGGGGATGAAACAACATCATAGACAGCCATGGCTAAGAGAATCCTCACAGGGTAAGGTCTCTCTTCCAATCCTAATGCCAGGTGAAAAAACCCATTCTGTAGTTCACTTTCAGAAACCAGGAAGCTCTTTTAACTAAACTACTCATGACCAAGTTTCTAGTACTTAGTAAGCATTCTGACTAATACACAAATATGAAAGCAGGGTGTGGAGAAACAAACAAATATAAAAATAAAACCAAGAAGAAAAAAGGGCAAATACAATTTAGAAGAAAGATAAAACAAACCAGTTTATCTCAGCAAAGAGATAATGAACCGAGCATGGTGCAAGCCTGTAATCCCAGCACTTGGGAGATGAAGGCAGAAGGATCACAGGTTCAGGGCCAAGCAGGACTAGTCTGTGAAATCCTGTCTCCAAAAAAGGTACAGAAGGGATAGAGGGGGAATGTTGATGAAAAATAAAAGCAGGGACCACTGACACAATGTGAAGAGAACACAGAGGGCTTTCATGTGGCCTGTGAGCTAATAAAACCATATGTATGAACACACATACAGGCATTCTCTTAGAAGACAATCCACAGCTTTGTGCTAGATCCTAAAAAAGGTCACAACCAAGTGAGGAAGGAGCCTTAGGAACAGAGCTATCTCCAAATAAAGGAAGCTTTTTGCTCCAGGGGAGCTGGCTAAAGTATTTGTGTTCTAGTATCAACAGGTTCTTACAGAAAGACCCCAGTTGCTATCTCCTGTTGGATGGGGGGTGCCAAAGGAACAAGATCGGTCCTCCCAGCTGAGTCGGTTTCTTCTTCCAAGTTGGTAAAATGTCATTTCAAGCCTGTCTTACTCCACTCCCAAACTTTCTTCCACCTATTCATCTACGGCTCAAATTTCTTGAAGTTTTGCTGTTTTTTTTACTCTGTAATTACTTGGTCCAAATCACTCTAATTTGGGTCTTTGGACAGTATGAAACTACAGTAAAATGTGATATAAATATGAATTTCCTAAAAGGATTTCACAGTTTCCATGAAGTTTCAAGTCTTCTGGTTTTCTGAGTACACAGCCAAATAATAATCTAAGAATTATTATTCTTTCCTGCTTTTTAAAATAAATAATTAAGTAGCAAGATTTGACAAGCAGATGAACGACTACAGTAGGAAGCCAAACTAGAAAACAGCACCTCCAGGATGTTATTTAGAAGGAAGGCACAGTTTTGTCTAAATGTGGTTTGCTTAATCTCACTTAAATTGGTTTATAAATCAAAATCGATCAAACGAATAACAACTTTTCCCATGTCACTGTTTAGTTTGTCTTCTTCCTATCAGAGAATTTGTGGGTTTGTATCATCTGTTAATCTCAGAATTTACAGTTGTGTTTAATGGGAAATAGGAAAAAGTAGATTTATTCTTCCTGAAATTGAAAATGGTTGGTCTATTTAAAATATAGATTTGTTTTTGTTTTTTGAGACAGGGTTTCTCTGTGTAAATGCCCGGGCTGTCCTGGAACTCAGTCTGGCCTCGAACTCACAGAGATCCACCTGCCTCTGTCTCCTGACCTCTGGGATTAAAGGTGTGCACTATCACTGTCCAGTCATCAATTCATAGATTGAGTTAAGAGACCTAGATGAATGTTGCTTGCTTCTGCTTAAAAAACAGTACTATTTGTAAGAACACTGTTATTTCCTTTTGCTACTTATTGTATGTATGTGCCACAGTACACATGTGGAGATCACAGGACAACTTGTAGGAATTGGTTTTTTACTCCCACAATGTGGATCCTGGGGATGGAACCCCAGTTGTTAGGTCTGGTCCAAGTGCCTTTAGTCACTAAGCCATCTTGTCTACCCGACAGAACACACCTTTTAAAGAACGTAATTTACCCTTGAAAGAAGTTGAAACTGAATGCAGAGACTCCACAATTGAACATGATAGGGAGCATGGTCACATGCAGGCAGATGTAATGCTGGATAAACAGCTGAGAGTCTCTGTAGGCAGCAGGAAGTGGACTGAACAGTCCCACTGAGGGAAGCTTGAGCAAGAGAGACCTCAAGGCCCACCCCAGTGACACCTCCTCCAGCAAGGCCACATCTCCTCATAGTGCCACTCCCTTTGGAGGCCATTTTCTCTCAAACCACCACACATCCCTGCTGACTTTTTTCTTAGATCTTCCCCACCAGGCTAGTGGGGTCAGTGGAGGCTCTCAGCTTCCCAAAGCTTAGAGAGATGTGCCTTGACACCTGCCTGGTCTTCTACTTAATGAGGCTTTATTACCTGGAAAGGGTCCAAAGTCAAGAGTCTTTGTTTTGGGAGAGGGCTGCCACAGTGCTGCTTTCTAGCACTCCTGGGGCAGATCTCTACCTATTTGATGAGTTTGTTTGAAGACCCAAACCTGGTACAGATAAAGTGATTTTCTGTAGTTCTTGTTGTAAACTTATGGTGTTTAAGTTCTAATTGTCATACTTAGAAAGAAACCTATTTATAAACTGCAATTGTCTCTTGAACACTGCTGTTTAATTTTCTTTCTTTTAAATTTAAGACAGAATGATGTTTGAATTTGAGTTCGGACAAACGTAGGTTTTGACTCTGCTTTGAAGTATGACCTTGGACAAGCCATTTAATCTCAGAGCCTCAAGTTTTTCATTTGTTGCTAGGTTTAAATGGGATCTGGTGTGTGTACAAAATTACTTTTGAGTCTGGCACAGGAGGAGCAAAAGTGGCATAATGTTAGTTGTATTTACTTCTTATCAACATACATACACTGTGGTGTCAGAGATCATAATGACCAAACACAGATGAGTGTAAAGTTCCCAATGCATTGTTTGTAATTTTAAGGGGTCAATAATAAGGCATCTACCACACCACACCCATGCATTCATGTCCAGACTACTTTTTCAATTTCCAAGAGCAGCTCTGCCCACTCCTTACTGGACTAGCGTCAGAGAAGGACTTGCAGAGAATAGTACTTTTATTAGCACCAGCAGTAATGCAAGTCATATGGACAAACACATGACGTGCAAAAACCTGACAGGTAATAGTGAAGATACGGCCATTAGAACAACCTCCTTCACCCCATAGTAATAAGGAAATATCTGCTGTCAGAGTAAGGCAGCTAACCTAGAAGGGCAAGGAATGTCCCTGACTGACAAAAGTGTTCGGTTGGCATCTGCAAGGCCCTGGTTTTAATGTACAAATCTGCAAAACAAAATAATGAAAATAAACATAAAAAGAAAATATATATGGACCACTTGAAATAGCCAGCAAAATAAAATTAAAAAAAAAAACATAAAAAGAAAATATCTATGGACCACTTGAAATAGCCGGGAAGAGAGTCCCTCAATTTAAGAACTGACTCCATCAGATGAAGTTGTGGGCAAGTCTGTGAGGCTTTCTTTAGTTCTAATTGGTGTAGAAGGGCCCAAACCACTATGAGCAGTGCCATCTCTAGGCAGACAGGCCTGGGCTGTATAAGGGCAAGCGAGGAAAGGAGCAAGCAAACCTCATTCTCCTGTGGTTTCTGCCTTAAGCACCCGCCTTGGCTTCCTCTGATGATGGGCTGTAACTTATAGGCCAAATAAATCCTTTCCCTCCGAAGTTACTTTTGATCATGGTGTTTTATCATAGAATAAAAAGCTAACTAGAGCATTATCATAGAATAAAAAGCTAACTATGGAGAGAAACAGAAACACATACTTTAGAAACTTTAATCATGGGGCAATAAAGAAGATACTACACAGTATGCTCAGCATCTGAATGGAGCATGAAAAGATGAAGACTGCACTTGATCTTTGACGGAACCTAGCTATGCGGCTCAGGCCAACCTCAAATTCCAGATCATCCTATTAAGTTAGCCAATCCCATCAACAAAAAGAAAGCAAAAGATAAAACTAAACAGAGCCTTAGGTACGCATGAAACCATAATAAATGATCTAACACTCATTCAATTGTCAAAGTCCCAAAAAGAGAAAGGGGGTAGAGACAGTGAGAACACACAGGGCTGAAAAAAGAATTGTAGAATGTCAGAATTATCAAACTTGGGGTGTGGGGAGTATAGAGCAAGCAACAAACAGGATAAATGCACAAAGATCCACTCTGAAAATCATCACAGTCTAATTGAAAAACAAGAAAAATATGAAAGCAGTTAAGAGAAACAGGGCTCACTTGAAAAAGAGAGTTTAAAAAAAAAAGGCTTCTCATCAAAAATCATAGAAGCCAAAAGGTATGAGTGTTTTTGAAGAGTTGGCAAAAAGAAGAACTGCCCAGAATTGTGTAGTTATCAAAAGCTTCAAGAATAACGAGAAATCAAAATATCCTCAGATGACAGAAAACTAAGAACTTGTCCTAAATGAGTAATTAAGCCTGCTGGTTCTCTAGCCAAAACAGAAACGATGAAAAGAGAAACCTGGAATGTAAAGGGAGAAGAAAGAATTTTGAATTCACCTCTAGAGTTTCTAGACTGTATTTGGCAGCTGCAATGAAAACAACAGTGTGAGGGCTTCTCTTGTGTTTAGCACAGGACAGTTAGAAATGGTAGAATAAAAAAGCCCAGGGAGGATGAACTCATGCTCCACTCAAACTGGCAGCATGACACTAGCAGAACAACAAGCCGCCAGTGCACACAGTGCTTGGAGCAAGCACTGAAAACTACACAGAGGAGCCGGGCGGTGGGGGCGCACACCTTTAATCCCAGCACTCGGGAGACAGAGACAGGTGGATCTCTGTGAGTTCGAGGATAGCCTAATCTACAAGAACTAGTTCCAGGACAGCCAGGGCTGTTACACAGACAAACCCTGTCTTCAAGACAACAACAGCAAAAAAATAAAAACCCTACACAAGTGTCAGGAACATACAAAGCATCCAAAAGTAAACTCTGAAAATTGCCACAAGAAAGCTAGTGTCTTCTTACACTACTGTTTCTTCTTAAACAGAAAACAAAATGTAAAATGGAAGACGAAGACTTAAGGTTTAGCAATCAATAATTACTTAAATTCAACATTCTGTGGCCCCTAAAAGACAAAGACTGGCAGAACAGACTGAAGAGGAAGAATTTAAAAGGCCTACCTATATGTTTCTATAAGAGCAGATTAAGTAGATCTCAAAGAAAGCTGCCAGAAACAGATTATGAATATTTATAAAGGCATCAAATGTACAGGAAAGCATAACAATCTGGAAAAGTGTATGTACAAAAGTTGCCACAGGAAATGATGCTGAAAATATATGGACCCTAGTAGAAAGACTTGAGAAAACAGACCCTCTTACCAACTGAACCCTTCAGCAAGCAGGTACAAAATCAGCAAGACTACAAAAGGCTCAACACCATCAAACTAAAGGGTTTCATCAAAATTATAGACTAACAACATAATACACTATTTCAATATCTATAGAACATATTCCAAGATCCTATCCTGGACATTTAAAAACTCTCAACATTTAAAAAAAAAATTAAATCACAGATTGGTACTCAAGTACTAAGGAACCAAACCACAAACCAGTAATACAAAAGTGAAAAAAAAAATCCAAATCTCTAAACAAGATACTTCCCCAAGCATCCCAAGAACATAAAAGCACATCTTGAGAATTTTAAAATGCACTGAATTCAACAGTATGAAGACAAAATACAGCACATTTACTGGAGAAAGCTAAAGCAGTGCTGGGGGAGACTTACAACAACAAATGCTCATATTAGGAAACGGGGAAAGTTTCAAACCAATTAGCTAAGCTTCCACTTCAAAAAGCTGGAGTGGAATAGGAATATACCAATGAAAAAGAATCAGAGCTAGTGGTTGGGCATGGTGGCACACACCTTTTAATTGGATTTCTGTCAATTCAAGGCCAGTCTGCTGGTCTATAAAGCGAGTTCCAGGCTGTTAAACAGAGAAACCATCACAAAAAGTAAAAAATAAAAAATAAAGAATGGGGGGGTGGAGGAAGACGACGACAACCATAGCTAGCTAGGCATGGTGAGAAATGCCTTAATTTTCATAGAAAGATTGGGACCTCAGGGTCATCTTACTACACAATTCCAAGCTAAGTTGGGCCTCAAGAAACCCTGCCTCAAAAATAAAACAAAACAATGAAGAGAAATCAATGAGATTTATCACAGGAAAACAAAGAAAATCAATGAAACAAGAACTGTGCTACTTGAAAAGATGGATAAAACTGACAAACCCTTTGCAACTCAGAAAACTGAGGGGAAAGAAATACAAACATGGCGAATGAAACACAAAGTATCAATGAAGACACTGTACATAAGGAAATGGCAATAATACTGCCAGGACAAATTTGATAACCTCAATGAAACCAACCAATTCCTTAAAGGGTCCTAATCTCCCCGAAATGAAACTGACAATTTTTAATATCCCAATAACTATTATAAGAAACCTTTTTTTTAAACTATGAAAAGTAACTAACCCAAGAAGGGCTCACATTTCTTGAACTTCCCCTTCACAATGATCAGCCAGTTGAATCAGATTGTGAAGTCAAGCTCCACCAATGGGATGAGTTGCAGTCACCACTTAAAATCAGGGATAAAAAGATAGAAATCATCTTTGCAAGTGTGCTTGCTAGCTCTACTGGGTTCTGGTGCACTCTTTTTACAAAGACTTGTAAATGTAGCCTTGCCAACCTACATTTACTTTTTCCTGTGTTCTTTGTTTCTAACATTATTAAAGAAAGCAAATAAGATGATATCCAGGAGAATTCGTAGAAAAACACTATCAAAACTAAGCATCCTCTCACTAAGCACAAAAGAGGACTACTTCCCCACTCATTCACTGATATCCTGACTGAGCAACAGGTCAAGCACAAAAAAAGCAAGCCAACATCTTCTAAATACAAATGTAAAACAAAACTTAGTAGATGGATTTCAGCAATACATAGGATCATTGACCAATAAGACCATTCATGTGACCATGACCAAAAATATTATCAGCTAGGAAGGATGATCAGTGTTCAAAAAGCAATCAATATATTATATATTAATAAGCTAAACAGCAGATAAATGCAAGATGGCTCAGTGGGTAAGTTTTTGTCACAATTTTACCTGAATTTGATCCCTAGAACAATGGCAGGAGAAATCCAGTTGACTTCCATATGGCACAGTCATGCTCAACAAACATTAATTTTAATTTATCTTACTCACAACTTATCGACTTCCAATTTTAGTTCTAACTTGCAGAAAATGTCAAAATCATCACTCTCAACATCAAGACAAAACCAAAAATCAAACAATTCATGATTTCTTGCACCCATTAGACAACCAAGGTTTCATGTCAAACTACTGCCCCAACATTTGGAAGGGTAAATCCAGAGTTAGAGAAGATGCAACTTCTAGAAACTACTAGAGTTACAAACTGGTTGGAACACCTAATAGAATCATGATGAATTAATGGACACACTACAGGGACTACTGACTGTGAGAGACCTGGACTTTGGTGGGGATTATTTCCAAGTCCACCACCAGGTTCCTTCAGTAAAGGTTCAACAAAAACATGTCTATGGCTGGTAAAAGGAGAAAAGGTAACCCAGTGCTCTAAGTTCAGGCAGTCCTGCTAATAATGACCAGCTGTCTAAGAAAAAAAACTTCAGCAGAGTTTATCCAGCCTGGAGAAACTGATCACTACACTCCAAAGCCCTCAGAAGAGGCTGTGGTCTTCCCTGAGGGAAAGAGCAAAACTGAGAGACATGGGAAAGTCACAGCCCAATAGCACACAGTGTAAAACTGAGACTCAATCACAAGATTACAGAATACTATGGCACCTTCCCCACTGTGGGCTTCCTTCAGTGAACCACAGAGGAAGAACTTCAAGAAGCAAGTACCTAAGGAGGGGAGCTGTTAGAAGAGGCTAGGCACAGTGCCACACACTCGTGACCCTAGCATTTGGAAGAGGGAAGTAGGAGGAAGTTAAATGTCAGTCTTGTAAGTCTGAGGCCAGTGTGGGGGACACTGAGACTGTTTTTTAAAAAAAGAAAGGAAGGGAGGGAGGGATGGAGAGAGGGAGAGAGAGAGAAAAAAAAAGAAATAGAATACCCCCCCCAAAAAAACCAAAGAAACTGAGCCAAACCCACAAATACTTGAATTTCAAGTGTCTAGTATGTACAACTACAACAAACATTAAACACAGACCAATTTCTGGCCAAATTAGTCCAAAACCTCACACTATAGGCCTATTTAATTCAATTACTATTAGTTGATACATATCTGATTTTCAACCAAAAATTGCAAGGCATGCTGAAAGGTAACAAAACACAGTAACAAAATCAAGTAACAGAATCAAATTTGGATACAGTACAGATGCTAGAATTACCAGAGAACTTAAGATATTAGTAATATGTTTAATGTTATTATGAAAAAAATGGACAATACACAAAGACAAATGAGTAATATAAACAGATTTTTTAAAATCTTACCAAAGAATCAAAATGCAAACAAGAAGTTAAAAAACTGTAACATAAAGAGAAGATGACTTTGATGGTAAGAAAAGCAGACTGAACATGGCTGTGAGTAGAATCTGCTTGAAGATACAAGATTTCCAAACTGAAAATAGGATAAGAACCAAAAAAAATCTACGCATTTGCATATCATATTCAAGCTACAAAAACCAAAAATGAAAGGAAATCTTGAAAGACAGCAGAGAGAAAAAACTTATAGAACAAAGACAAGAATCACACTCTCTCCCAGAAACCATGCTTAAAAAAAGAGAAAAAAAATTGAAAGAAAAACAATAACAAAACAAAAATCCAGATTTCTGTATGTAGAGCAATTATATGTCAACATGAAGCATACTTTAAATTTCACCCTAATTATGTATCTATGTGTAGATATGTGTGTGTGTGTGTGTGTGTACAGGTGCCCATGGAGGCCAGAGCTGCCATATTACCTGGAGCAGGAGTTACAAATGATGGTGAGCCACCTGATATCCTGGGAACTGAACTCAGACCTTCTGCAAGAACAATATGCATTTTTACCTATTCAACCATCCTCCAGCTATAACCTTTCCTTGAGCCAATACATTTGACATTTTGAGCATGAGGGGAGTAAGAGGAGCATAAATGGATACTATCCCTCAAATTGTTGCACAGCCTCAAAGACATTACCTACAAGGATCCCAGCTAGTTTATTTGTAGAAATTGATAAGTTAATTCTAATACTGACACAGAAGTTAAAGGAATCAGAAAAGATGCAACCCTCAGAAAAAAACACAAAGGAAGAAGGCTAACACTTCACAATTTTAAAATGCTACAAAACAAGAGCACTCAAGATTATCCCTACTGGTGTAAGGAAGTGTATAAATTACCAGGCAGGTACTAAATGTCCTGAAACAAGGCACTGTGTTTATGGTCAACTGATCTTTCTAGAAGTACTAAGCCACCTGATGAAGCAGATGTCTTTAAACATACTGCACTTCAAGGACTAGACAGTCACTTTTAAAAGAAAACTGAAGGCCAAACATGGTGGTGCACACCTTTAACCCCAGTTCTCAGGAGGCAGAGGCAGGCAGATTTCTTAGCATGAGGCCAGCCTGGTCTAAAAAATGAGTTCCAGGACAGCCAGGGGGTTACACAGAGAAACCCTGTTGGGGGTGGAGGTGAGGGGGGGGTGCTTATTTCACACTTTACTTAAAAAGTAGCTGAAAACGATTAAAAATCTAAACTATAAAACTGTCAGGAGAAGGCACACAGTAAATCTTCATGACCTCAGACTTGGCGATGGATTCTTGGATACAACAAAAGCACCAGCAATAACAGTTTTCCTGGAGTGCCAGTCTGCCAGGAAATCCAGATTCTGAACACGCAAGCCTGTATGCTTGTGCAAACAAGTGCTTAAAATACACCTCCACCTTGTGTATGTGTGTGCTTATGAAGATACACATGCACCACACATGCGCCCTAGCAATTCTGTTTCTTCAAGTACACCTAAAATTGTTACGCCATGAGCTCCTCGGCTCGAAACAAAGCGTTTCACATAAAGAAAGATAAACTGGAGCTCATCAAAATGAAACACCGGTCTGGGAAAGACCCAACCAAAAGGATAAAAACAAAGCTACACAATGGAATAAAATATTTGCAAGTCATCTATTAATTTGACAGATGACTAATGTTCCAGATTATTAAGAACTCTCAAATTCCCATTTAAATGGGAGGTGGTGAGGGGCTGGGGCAATAGCTCGGTCAGTAAAGGAAGGAGTAATGATGCAACACAGGAAAAGCAGAGTTACAGACCTTTACTAAACAGGGGAAATACAAGCAAATCCAAATTCTAGGGAAGTTGGCTCAGCAGGTAAAAATGCTGACTATCAGAGTGCCTAATGATAGGAGTTTGACTCCTTTGAACACATTTAAAAAGCTGGATGCAACCGCAGTGGTGGCACACACTTTTAATCCCAGCATTCGGGGGGGGGGGCAGAGGCAGGCCAATCTCTTGAGTTTGAGGCCAGCCTGGTCTACAGAGTGAGTTCCAGGACAGCCAGGGCTAGACAGAGAAACCCTGTCCAGAAAAAAACAAAAAACAAAAAGCTGGATGCTTTAACAGTTATCTATTATTCCAGCACAATCCTATAGCAAAATGGGAGGCAGAGACAAGAGAACTCTTCAGAAGTTCACAGGCCAGCTAGCCTAGAATACACAGTGCAATGGCAAACAAGAGGCCATGCCTCAAAAGCAAGGTGGAAGGCAAAGCACCTGAGGTTGTCCTCTGACTTGCATGTGGGTACCACATACACACATTAAAATTATACATATATATGTGTGTGTATATATATGTATATATATTGCTAACAGAAAAGACTTGACAGTGAGTCTGAAGTCATGAACATAACATCCTATCTTGCAGAAGCTGGTGGAAAAGTACAAAGAGCAACTATGAAGAAAATACACTTTAATAGAACAAGAAATGTTTGCACTGTACCAGGAGAAAGGCAATTGCCAACATAGATGTACTTATAGATTTGATGGTGGGAATAACAGAAATGACAATCACAGTGGCAAGTGTGTTTTACTGAGTATCTGTTAGCAGACAACCACCAAGATATTCACTCACTAATCCTCAAAACCTGTTACTCATACTCCTGTTTATTCTAACAGAAAAGAGGAATGAGCTACAGCATCAACAGGATACAACAATGGGATTTCCGAGGTCAGGAACTGAAGACAGCACAACTTCTACCATGCTCTCAACTCCTAGACTACTCATTTTGGGGAAGTTTATTTGCTATATTCAAACAGCTGTGAGGAGGCTTAACTAGCAACATTGTGATGAAGGCACCATTACAAGCAATTCTTCATCTCAGCTTGGCTTGCCAAGAAGATCACAGCCTCAAGAGACCTGAAGCTTCCACTGATGTACTGACCCACAAAAATAGAGAAAGGATGTGTTCTCTGTTTTAAGGTGATAAACTTGGTAGTTAATTAAGCAGTAACAGACACCCAATGCCCTTACTTTGTGCCTCAACATCCCTGTGACTACTCCTTAACACAAGGGTCGGAGAGGTGGCTGAATTTATGAGCTCTTGTAGAGGACCCAGGGTTTGGTTCCCAGTCCACACATGTGATTCACAATCATCTCTCTCCAGTTCCAGGAAATCTGCCACCTTTTCTTCTGACTCTGCAGGCACCAGGCATGCACACGGTGCAAATACATGCAGGCAAAACGCTCACACATAAAATAAATGAAATTTCCTTAGATTTGGAGTATAGCTCAGTGGTAGTGTGTTTGCCTAGCATGCACAAAGGCCCAGGGTTCACCCAGAGCATTACAAAATGAGTAAATTTCCTCCAGTTATCACACAGCTGGCAAATGCTAAAATCATATGAAAATGAAAGCCAGCATTACTACTGTGCAAATATGCTCCCTATTTCTATACCACGGCTTTTTTGTGTGTTGTTTGGGGAATTATTTTTTGCTGTGGAAATATACAGCAAAGTGATCTAATAAGAGCAAAGTATAAGTGATTCAGCAAAAAAAAAAAAAAAAAAAAAAGGAATGCAAAAGATTTGAGACCATTGCCATGGAGAGTTAAAAGCCTGCCAAAGAACTCCTCTTAAGACTTTCAAACAGTGCTAAAGCACAGAAGAGATCAGGAGCCATCAACTTCCAGTGCAGGAACTTAAGACTATCATAACCAAAAGAACATAGGATTGTTTGTGAACACAGATATAAAATACAGTCTTGGCTGTGAAACAGTGATTATGACTGGATAGAATAGAAAACACATCTTTCCGAAGGCCTCCAGGTTCCATAAAGAACTACACATACAAAAATTTCAGAAATCTCTCTCTCTGTATGTATGTTAACATATACACATATTCTAAAGACAGGGTCTCACGATGTAGCTCTGGCTGGTATGGAGCTTGCTGTATAGACCAGCCTGGCTTCAACTCAGAGATCTGCACATCTCTGCCTCACGAATTAAAGGCATGTGCCTCCACATTCAGCCTCAGCAAAGAACTACATATTCTATATCGGAATTTCACACTAAAACCCAAGAGTCCATAGAAGACAATGATAGTGCTACTTCCTGCCTTAACCTCAAACACTGGAAGTTTCTCCATAGAATCTTCCCGTTTCTTTTATTCAATCAAAAATGCTATAAACAGCTGTAACTTACAGAAATAGACCATACCTAAGAGCAACCTAACTACTAACAAACTTGAACCTAAATGATTTTATTACAAGGGCTAAGAGAGTAGTTCAACAGCAGAGTACTGACCTATTAAGCCCAAGACCTAGAGTTAAGTTCCCAGGACAAAAAAAAAAAAAAAAAAGGAAAGAAAGAGTTAGAGAGAAGTTCAAACCAAAAAATTATGTTTAAATTTATTTTAAACTGGAAACTTTAAAAAATGTACTTAAAAATCAGAATTTCCCAAATGCGTGAGATTTCAATTTCATACATGAACTTTTAAAATGACTTCATTTGATGGGGCTGGAGAGATGGCTCAGAGGTTAAGAGCACTGACTGCTCTTCCAAAGGTCCTGAGTTCAATTCCCAGCAACCACATGGTGGCTCACAACCATCTGTAATGAGATCTGGTGCCCTCTTCTGGCCTGTAGGCACACATGGGGGCTGAACACTGTATATAATAAATAAATCTTTAAAAAAAAAATAAAAAATAATAAAATGACTTCATTTGAAAAATAAACCAGCATACACAGCCTGAAAAGTAAGCCAGGTAGGGAAAAAAGTAAAACTCAAACCAGGAACACATTTTTTTTTTCAAGACAGGGTTTCACTGTAGTTTTAGAGCCTGTCCTGGAACTAGCTCTTGTAGACCAGGTTGGCCTCAAATTCACAGAGATCCGCCTGCCTCTGCCTCTGGAGTGCTGGGATTAAAGGCGTGCGCCACCACCGCCCGGCGTGGAACACATTTCTTTCCAGACCAGTATTGACTGCAAACAAGGGGAAGCACTTAAGACACAAGCATGGCTGGAAGTAGGGTTATCCATGAAATAATGCTTGGTGTTCCAGGTATCAAGTTTCAATCAGCAAGTTAGTCACAAATATGCCAGTGACATCTTTCCTCACACGTGCAGCCTCCATTACACCTGAGCACTTGCTAGAAACAAGTCAAAGTGAGTAACACCAGAAAGCAGAACACATCTTCTACATAAGCATAAGATACCATTAAAGGAAAGTTTTCTGCCTAGTGCACATTAGCAGGGAGAAAAACAGCCCCACAAAGACAGAAGAACTAGGAATACCACAGAGGGATCCTCTGAATGTCATAAGCTATTTCACATTTTTTCTCTATTTAAATCAGGACAGAATCCACGTTTTCTGAACATATAAAACAGAACAGTCAATTCATAACACTATGGCTTTAATTAAAATGTCACTTTTATTGAGGTGAGCTCACGTTTCACCGACTTCTCTCTTACCCTCATCTGTTCAGTGGAGCTGCTGCTAAGCTCGTCCCCAGACTCGGAATCCTGATGTGTTCTTTCGGAGCCTTCTCCAGCTGAGTCACAAGACTGCTCCTGAGAGAAGTTCGTCTTCTCAACGTCCAAGAACTCTGGCCCAGGAAAGTGACCAAATAAGCGTGTCCTATTCTGGGTGGAAACTTTGGGAGAATGTGAGTCACTGTTAAATTTTCCATTATTATGGGTCAGGTCCAGGCTTAGGTTGAGAGTTTGACCTGAATTATAATTGGATCCAAAATTCTGATTGGCATCACGAGTGAGACCTGTCCCTTGAACGGATGACGGCGGCTTTCCAAAACTTGAAAGCTCGGGCATTTTGTTCACATTTTCTGTCGATCTCTGGAGATGCATACTCTGTATCATCTTCATAGAATTATTTGGCAATCCAACTGCCTGCTTCACAGGTGGCATCAGGGCTTTGCGGGTGACCTCCTTGACATACTGCGCTGGCACATAAAAAGCTTTGGAATTCTCATCTGGTCTGACCTGCCACCAGTCATCATTGGTCTTCTTCACTAAGATGTACCGCTCCCCTTGTTTAATGACAATCTTCCTGTCCTTTGCTTCATACTCATAATCATATTCCACTTCAATATACACTTGTCCTGCAGCAATCTTCCCACTTCTCTCAGCCATTTTTACTCAGTAAAACTCACTCTCAAGACAGACGGTATGCCACATTATGCCTTGTGCTTTGCTGTGTTAATATAACACTTTAAATGGAGAAAGAGAAGAAAAAAAAAATCAACGTAATCTACATTTGATATTCACAAACATTATACATACCATTTAAAGTTCAAGCCCTGTAAAGCAAACATGTCTAATAACACATGTATCATCCTACATGTAAGATATTTTCATTCTAGCTCTTCATGTTATTTATGATCCAAGAGGGAATAGTAAACACTGCTATACTGGTATAAATTGTGTCCCACAGATGGTAGTCAAGTCCTCACCTCAAGACTTAAAAAGCTGATCTTATCTGGAAATAAAAGGTGTAGTTAAGACAAGTCATTGTGGTGGTTTGAATGAAAATGGTCCCTCTATAGGCACACAGGGAATGGCATTATTTGAAAGGATTAGGATGTGTGGACTTGTTGGAGTAGGTATGGCCTTAATGGAGGAATTGTGTCACTGGGGGTTAGGCTTTGACTTTTCAGATGCTCAAGCCCAGCCCAACAGCTGCCTGCCCATCCAGGTGTAGAACTCTCAGTCACTTTTCCAGCACCATGTCTACCTGTGTGCCACCATGCTTCCCTTCATGACGATAATGATAAACCCCTGAATTGTTAGCCAGTCCCAATAAAACGTTTTCCTTTATAAGATTTGCTGTGACCACAGTGTCTCTTCACAGCAATAAAAACTCTAAGACAGTCATATTTTATTAGAGTGACCCTAAAGTCCCCGTATCTGTATCTTTTCATTATATTACTGTATGGGGTATGTGTGTGTTCTTCTCTATGTATGTTTGTATGTGTTTGAGCACACGTAGATGCAGGCCCATGTGCACGCTCAAGGTATTTCCCTCTATTACTCTCCAGGGCACTTTGCTAAATAAAGCCAGAGGTTGGCTAGTCTGGCTGGCCAGCTAGCTCTAAGGATTCTGTCTACACCTCCCATGAGACAGAATTCTAGCCAGGCTGCCACACCCATCCAGCACTACCTATGAGCTAGGGATCTGAACTTTAGTCCTCAGGTTGTACAGCAAGCACTTTACCAGACCCAGTTCTCCAGCTGTGCCCTCCCATGTCTTTAAAATGGAAGGAGACAGTCAGAAACAGAGAAGGGAGGGGAGGGAGGTAGGTCAGTTGGTAGTGTGACTGAAGAACATGCATGAAGACCTGGATTCCACTCAGTACCTGTGGCTCTTCTCAGCACTTCTCATCCTGCCCCCAATCCTGAACCTTTCCAGTCCAGGGGCTAGGCTTCATTTCCCTTCCTCCAGCTTCTCATTCCTATATAAATCTGACATTTTGGCCACTGGATCTCTTGGTTCTTTTCTCTTGGTCTGCTTGCCCTCTCTACTCTTCCTTTCTCACTCTCTTGTTTCTCTCTCTCCTCTCATGGCCCAGTTCAGTCTGGACCCTTCCAGACGTCTCTAGCCGAACTCTCTCCCTCATATCTACAATAAAATCCTTCTGCTCAAAAATACCTAGGAGTAGTCATGTCCTCATTTTCATTCACATCCTAGGCTACATAGCAACTTTATGGTTAGCCAGGATTTATGAAAGACCTGTCTCAAAAAGAAAAGAAAAAAAAGGAGGAAAAAAGGAAGGAAGAAAGGAAAGAAAGGGAGAGAGAGAAAAGCAAAGAAACCCAAGCCAAGAGGGAAACAAAAACAGAAGCATCAAGCAGAAGACAAAGGCAGAAACTGACAGAACATCAAGGATTCCCAGCAACCAGAAGCGATGATGAAGTAAGGCAGGATCTTCTCTAAAGCCCATAGAGGACAAACACACTGCCAACACTAACACTTGATACTTCTAGATAAAGGTTCTCATCGTGTAGACCAGGCTGGCCTCATCAAGATCTACCTGTCTCAGCCTCCCCTCTACAGAGATTAACATCACTGTTTAAAAAACCACCCATTTACAGTATCACTGACCCAAAATTTAAAACGTGTGAAACTTTCTGCACACTAACATGGCACAGGTGGGGAATTTCATGCCTGTTTCCAAGTGATGGGTCACAGTTTGAACACAGATGCAGGTGTTACTGTACACTGTGTGTGGAAACAATCATTCTCATAAGGACTATCATCTCTAAGATAAAGCCAGTAAGCTGAGGTGGTAAGTAAATTAATTATCAACAAAATTTCAGCAACTGCAATTTATTTCTAGACAAGCTACTTGAGTTAATAAATACAGTAACACTGTTTTCAAAAAGATTAAACTTACCTTAAGGCTGTAAACATCTGGTGTTTCATTTAAACCTATAAAATTAAATAAAAAATTTTATTATCTCTAACCAAGATTCCTAAAGCACTAATGTTGTGTACAATTCTGAAGCTAATTTTCACAATAGCAACAAGGAATACAAGAGGCTATGTGACTTCTCAGCATCTCACTACAACAAAGCCACTCAGGCCACTGAGGTCAGTGTGGCCACTGCCTTCGCTTGCTGTCATCACTGCCTCAACATCCCTTGCCTTTATTCTGACAAACAGCAAAGTTTTAAATTTTTTTGATTTATGATAAGCAAATTTGGTAAAATAGCTAAACTAATTGTTTCTCCAAGTTCATGGTATTCAGTGGGCATGGAGAATAAATCTGTTTAAAGATAACACATTTTTTCACCACAGATTACTTAGCTCTTTACAAAAATGGAAAAAGACATCATAATGCTTCTTTTCAACTAAGCATTCTAAACCTACCAACCAACAGTGGATACCTAAATAAGACACACTGAAGTGCACACTGTCACCTGTACTGTGTTCTTATCAAAAGTACATTTCACCTCATAAAACTGTTACACACAAATCCAGAAGGCCAGACATTACACAACAGAACTAAACTCTTCAAGAGTCAATGTCATGAAACTAAAAAGGGAGAAATATTCCTCAATATTAGACATTTTTATAAGCAAAACCGTTTGGTTAGAAGTCCTAAAATTTACCACATTCAAAACCTACTTCCTGTCTCTATACACCCCTCTCCTGTCACATCTGCACATAATATTAAGAGAACTTCCAACCTTTGAATTGTTCATCTCTGATTCATGCAGAAGTCACTCTGTGCTTTAATTCCAAACAGTTTTTCACAACTTTGCAAAAGTGCATCATGAAGGCAGCAGAGATGGCTCAGTAATTAAGAGCACCTGCTGCTTTTCCTGAGTTCAGCTCTAGCACCCATATTGGTGGCCAAAGATATATGGTACTCCAACTCCAAGGGTTTCAATGACCTCTTCTGGCTTCTTCCATGGCCACACACACAGATGTTAACACACACAGACACAGATACTGATAAAGATACAGACACACACACATACACACACAATAATCATTAAAAATAACAGTTGGGCAATGGTAGCGCACGCCTTTAATACCAATACCTGGGAGGCAGAGTCAGGCAGATCTCTATGAGTTTGAGGCCAGCCTGGTCTACAGAGTGAGTTCCAGGACAGTCAGAGAAACCGTCTGTAAAAAAACTAAATAAAAAGCCCAGAAAGTTCATACTGAATCAGTCATGTCAATACAAAAATCGGAGGCAGACAATAAATACGACGGTGGTCCCTAAGATGTCAATAAAACTGAAAATTGCTGTAATGGCATCCTAACATGACACATTAGTCATGTTTTTGGTAATACTGACATACCCACACCTACCATGTTGCAATAGTATAAAAGGTATAGTATAAACAGCTATATGCAGAGCATAGTACTTGATGATAATAAATGACTGCTATAGTTGTGTTTTTATGCTGCATTTCATTGATATTTTAGAAACTATCACCTAATACATATGTTTTTTAAGAAGTTCCTGGCCAGGCAGTGGTGGCGCACACCTTTAATCCCAGCACTCGGGAGGCAGAGGCAGGTGGATCTCTGTGAGTTTGAGGTCAGCCTTGAACTACAAGAGCTAGTTTCAGGATAGGCTCCAAAGCTACAGAGAAACCCTGTCTTAAAAAACCAAAAAAAAAAAAAAAATTAAAAAAGGAGAAGAAGAAGTTCCTGTAACAATATGACATGTAATGCTGGCGGCACCATTAAACATCACGTGTTTACATCATTCACTGCATGAAGAAAGCAGTAACAGTCCAGGTCTGGTAAACACACTGATGGTCCAACAATGAGGCAATCCGCCAATGCAGATTCTCACAACTCTACTGTTAAATGAAAACATACTGTACTTTATCCTGGGGTGACTTGGGTTTTCTTTTTTTCCAGGGAAATAAAAAGTACCTTTGAAGACACAGATATGAATAAGGAAACATGCAGCTACTTTTCACAAGGTTACTGCAGCTTAGAAACATCAAGACTGGTTAGATGGTGTTTGACTTCATGCTAGTATAGAGGTTATGGCACTGGAGAACAGCAATCCATGTTCTCTCTTTACTGCCAGGCCTTACGATTGATTGCACCCACCCTGGTGACTACAAAGACAAGTATGTACGAACAGTGAGAAAGAGAAGGATTATACAAGGAGTCAACTTCACTAATTCAACATCAGACATCCAATCTATAGCTTTAGATAAAAGCAGGAAAGGCAAATTATAATCTATATAGAAAGGTGGTCTCACGAGGGAGGTAAGAGGTAGGGAGTAAAACTGGAAAGTCCTAATTGTTAACATCATAAACATCTAAAAAGCTACATAGCAGACATGTACCACACACAACCCTAGGGGAAAATCAAATAAAATGAAAGAAAAGTCTTATTATAAACAATTGAAAGATTAAGATATTCATGGGGTAGCTACAAAAACAGGCTTATGTGAAAATCATATACAATTATGTGAATCATTTATTCTATTTTGTTTAAGGACAAGCTATATTAAAATGGAAGCGTACTTCTGATTTGGATTTGTTTCTTCCTCTTCTACTTAGATTAAGGCAAAAGCTGCTCATTCTGATAACTTTTGATGGGATTTTGCTTTTTAACTAGAGAACTCTCTCAGCAGAACTCTCCTGAAGTGAATTCTGTTCAGTACTTATCACCACATGCCTCCACCCGTGTTCATCCCAGACACAAATTGCTAAGCACCAATCACCAGAACATTCAGTTTTTGCATATCTACGGCTTTGAACATCCCCCTTGCTTTTCTCAGCAATTTTTCAAATGTCCATGAAACTTTCAGGCCGCTTGCCAGTCTTCTTCCTTCCTTGCTGCAATCACATCTTCCCTTTTGTCTCAGCTAACATATACACACACGGGTACCTACTTACATCTTTTGTATGTGTATGACAGGAGAAGGGAATTGAGAAGGGGCGTGTGTACCACACACCTTGCTACTTTTTATTTTTTGTTTTGAGTTTTGCTTGTTTTGAGACAGGAGTCTTACTAAGTAGCTCTGACTGTCTTGAAACTCACTATGTAGACCAGGTTGGCCTCAAACTCATAGAGATCCTCCTTCCTCTGTGTAGGATTAAATATGTGAGCCACCACACTAGGCTTTGTTTTGCTCTGTTTTGTTGGGGTTCTTTTTTCTTTTTTTTTCTAAAAGATTTATTGATTGATTGATTGATTGATTGATTGATTGATTGATTATGTATACAGTGTGCTGCCTGAGTCCCTGCAGGACCAGATCTCATCATAGGTAGTTATGAGCCACCATGTGGTTGCTGGGAATTGAACTCAGGACCTTTGGAAGAACAGTCAGTGCTCTTATCCACTGAGCTACCTCTCCAGCTCCCTTTTTTCTTTTTTGAGACAGGGTCTCTCACTGGTCTGGAATGTACCACTTAGCCCAGGCTGGCTGATCAGCAAGCCCCAAGGATACACCAGGTTTCCATCTCCCCAGGGGTGGGATTACAATCACATGCCACTATGCCTGGCTTTTTATGTGAGTTCTGTGGACCAACCTCAGGTGTTCCCAACTGAGCCATCTGAGGAACACTGTCTCACCACTACTGCTCTCCTCTCAACCCGGACTCACAATTCTCTATCACCTGATAATCTCTTTTTCCCATCTGTTATTTTTTAAACTGTCTTTCTCATGTAAATTACTAAGAAGCCTACCACAAATCATACAGCTCAGCAAATGTTATCTTCCTCCCCCAGGACATCTGTTCTAACCAACCACATCTTGCCAGATATATACAAAATAAACAAGAAAATAATATATTGAAGAAAAACAAAAACTTAAGTAAATACACCCATAAAGGTTTATAATTGAAGATTAATTCAGATATGCACATCACATGCAGTAATCTAATACTTTAGTACTTAGAACAATAAAATGAAAATATGACTCAAAATTGTAAATAATAAGCAACCTAAAGTATTACAGCTAAATCACTAATTCTTGGCACTATGTTCTCCACAGTTTTTAAAAAATATTGCTTAAAATTAATAATTAAAAACATGCCGTAGCCCAGTGGTAGAGCAGTCTCTAACATGTGTGACGCCCCAAAACAAAAAAAGAATAAAGTAACTGGAGATGGAGAGTTAGCCAAGGAGGGGTAGGGATAAGAAATGGAGGATAAGTGTGATAGGATATATATGCACATACAAAGCTGTCAAAGAGTAAATCAAAATTTCTTTAAAAAAAAAAAGCAAAAAACTGAAGATATAGCTTAATTGGTAGCATGCTTGCTTGCCTAGTATGTACCCCAGGACCACAAAAGGGAAAACATAAGAACAACAGTTCCTGAACAGGCACCTAATAAATAAAATAAAAGTTAATGAGTACAACAAAAATCCACAGAGGTACCAACAGAAGTGACCAACTAGTTTTCTAAGTTGTACATTTATAATCATTAGCCAACAGTAAGTACTTCAAGTTTTTTCTTAATGAATAATCTCTGCTTTCTAAGAATGAACAGATACACAAAATTAAACACTTCTCTGAACTAAAACAGGTAATGTAAAGAAGGAAAGGGAAATATCATAAATCAGTTTGGCTGTAAAGAAATAGCAAAAATAGAATATAGGAAAAAAGCTGATGGCTGTGAAGCAGTGAAGGAGGCAAAAGGGGAAGACCAGCGAAGGAATGCAAAGCAAGGCTTAAGTCTGAAACAGAAATAAGGAAACAACAACAGCAGCATGTGGAGAAGCAAGCATATTTTAATGAGGGAAATCTGTACGCCAAGCTTTTAATCCCAGCACTGAAAAGGCAGAGGCAGGAGTATCTCTGAGTTTGAAGAGCAACTACACAGGTCAGCCAGGGTATAGTAAGACTCTGTCTCAGAAAAAGAAAAAAAAATGTAATTAAAATTTTTAAAAAGAAAATTTGCACAGGTTATCTGCAGACACACATGCCACGAATGACAGAAATGCGCATCTCAACGACTTTTTCTGGGAATGGCTACTAGAATGTAGAAACTATTGTAGCTCACAGGCTGGAGTTATAATCAGTGGTACCAGTATGTGCAAGGTTTAGTGTACACATGGGGTATAGGGTGCTTCAATACAAAACAGAAATCAGAAATACAAGTTTGGATTTGCCAATGGATTTTAATATAACAAATTCGTAATCCATGTGGGAGAAAAAACTGGACTTTACTAAAATTAAAAACTTCTTCAAATCAGCATGCTGAAGAAGCAGCTGCAATTCCACTTTTATCACAGCCCTATTTACAACAGTCAAGAAATGAAATCGACTGTTTCCACCAACAAATGAATGACAAAAATGTTGTGTAGACACAATAAAGTAGCTGGCCATAAAAAAGCATGGAACCCTCTAATTTGCGACAACATGAAGAGAACCCACAGGACATATGTTAAATAAGTCAGAAATTGGATCCAGTGTGATCTCACAAACACATGAAAGAAGAATAGCAGCTACCAGAGCTTGGGGAAGCAGGAGAGAGCAAGAGAGGGAAAACTTCTAGACCAGTGGTTCTCAACCTTCCTATTGCTGTGACCCCTTTAATATAGCTCCTCGTGTTGTGGTTACCCCAACCATAAAATTTTGTTGCACTTCATAACTAATTTTTCTATTGTTATGAATCATAATGTAAATGATATGCAGGATTATA
Source organism: Ondatra zibethicus (assembly GCA_004026605.1). Taxonomy (NCBI): domain Eukaryota; kingdom Metazoa; phylum Chordata; class Mammalia; order Rodentia; family Cricetidae; genus Ondatra; species Ondatra zibethicus. Next base: position 28,487 of record PVIU01012391.1, on the reverse strand, counting down.
AGCAACCCTCAAAGGAGTTAAGACCCACAAGTTGAGAACTGCTGTTCTAGAATGCACATGGTGAAAGAAAAACCCACCTCTGACTTCTACATGTACTCCATGCTCATGCCCCCACACCACACACACACACACACACACACAGAGAGATACATGTTTTCTAATATAAAAACAGTCGGGTAGTGAAGCAGGATGATCAGTAGTGCTGTACACTGTTGGGTACATGTGAACTGAAGAGTGGGGCATGCGGTGTGACCGCTCCTCCAAAGACCCCGCTCTGGATGTGTGTCCAAAAGAACTGGCAGCAGTGACTCGGGCTATTTGTACGCACGTGTTCACAGCAGCATGACTGGCAGCAGTGACTCGGGCTATTTGTGCACACGTGTTCACAGCAGCATGACTGGCAGCAGTGACTCGGGCTATTTGTACGCACGTGTTCACAGCAGAATGACTGGCAGCAGTGACTCGGGCTATTTGTACGCACGTGTTCACAGCAGCATGACTGGCAGCAGTGACTCGGGCTATTTGTACGCACGTGTTCACAGCAGCATGACTGGCAGCAGCCAGGGTGCACATAAACCAAATACCCACAACCACTGGAGAAAATAAGATGTAGTATACACTAACAATGAATTCTCAGTCTTTTTTTTTAACATTTATTTATTTATTATGTTCTGCCTGCATGCATGCCTGCACACCAGAAGATGGCACCAGATCTCATTACAGATGGTTGTGATCCACCATGTGGTTGCTGGGAATTGAACTCAGGACCTCTGGAGAAGCAGCCAGTCCCCCTAACAGCTGAGTCATCTCTCCAGGCCCGAGTACTCAGTCTTATTTAAAAAAAAAAACAAAAACAAAAAAAAAGAGTTTGACAAAATACAATGAGAATGCACTTTGAAAATGTCATTTCTGGTGAAGAGGCAATCTCAAAAGCTGGCATTATCCCACTTACATGAGGTACCTCAATAGTCAAATGCATAGAAACAGAAAGGAGAATGGCGGTTATCAAGAGACAGAGAGACCATAAAGAATTACTTTGAATGGGTATGGAATTTCAATTTGGGATGAGGAACACATTTGGAAATAGATAATAGTAATGAATGTACAGCAATGCAAATTTACTCAATGCCACTGACAGGTATGCTTTAAAATGGTTAAAATGGGGTTGGAGGTATAGTTCAGCAGTATAGTGCCTGCCTAGCATGAATTAGGCCCACAATTCAATTCCCAGAAACACATACACGCACACACACATACATTGAAATGGGAAATTTTAAGCAATATTTTAACTTAAAGAACTATGAAGACATCTGAGTCAACCTCTTGCTTACACATGTATGGAGAGCTGGCCCCGCCCTTTGACAGCTCTCACAGACCGGAGAGATGGCCCCGCCCTTTGACAGCTCTCAGATCGGAGAGATGGCCCCGCCCTTTGACAGCTCTCAGATCGGAGAGATGGCCCCGCCCTTTGACAGCTTTCACAGACTGGAGAGATGGCCCCGCCCCTTTGACAGCTTTCACAGACCGGAGAGCTGGCCCTGTGGCAGGAGCACAGGCAGGCTGACCAATTTAGTTACCACCCAATCCCAGATCCAGGGCTTTGAGTTGGCCCACCCCAACATCTACCCCATTTAAGAACTGCTGGAGCAAGTGAAAGGGCTGGTCCTGCAGAACCAAAGGTGCAGGGCCTCCATGACAGGGGCAGCAGCAGGATGTCTGAGAGAAGTCCCCCTGGGATTCGGTATTGATGGTGCAGCAGATGCCCGAGGCCTCAAACCAGACCAATCACTCACTGCAATGAACACTTGCAAGTCAAGTTGGGCAAAAGTTTAGTAGACAGGGTGACACGTCACAACCTCCATGGCAAGATACTCTTTTTTTTTAAATTTTCATTTTTAGCTTTTATTTTTTGTTTTCTTTTCAGGGGAGACTGCAAGAGCAGAGGCTGAATAGAGGGACAGGGAGATGAGAGGCATTTGGGATGCATTATATGAAATTCACAAAGAATCAATAAAAAGTTAGAAAAATATCACCATTCACCAACTATCATAGATCAAGCTATCAAAACAAAACTAAGCACGGGGTGACCAGCAAAGTTCTTGTACACACTGGAACCAGGTCAATACCAACCAGCCAGGGTAACATTCGTGAAGCATTCCATACTTTTTCAAGAGATTATTTTTAGTTTTTTTTTTCTTTTCTTTCTTTTGAGACAGGGTTTCTCTGTAGCTTTGGAGCCTGTCCTGGAACTCACTCTGTAGACCAGGCTGGCCTCTAATTCACAGATATCCATCTGTCTCTGCCTTCCGAGTGCTGGGATTTAAGGCCATTGCCACCACTGTCCAAAATATTATTTTTCAAAAGGAAACAAAAAAACAAACAGCATCAACCAAAACCAAGCACCACATGTTCACAACAAAACACTCTGGCAAAGGAAGAGCAGTAAACACAACTGAAGAGCAGCTTCTGGGAAGGCATGCTTCCTAGAGCCCACACTCTGGGTCATGAGGCAAGTCCCAAAATATGAAGGACAGAATCATGCTCAGAATAAAGTTATAAAGTTACAAAACCAAAGAACCCTAAATGAGGGCTGGAATGTAATTTTGAGGCAGAGTACATGAGTAACAGACTCTTGGTTATATCCTCAACACCACCGAAAAAGTAAAATTCGAAGTAACTCAGATGGGGAAGAAATCAGACAGAAGCCTGAACTGAACTCAATGGTACACAAAGCAAAATGGTACCAACATTTACACTATTTAATATTATTTCAAAGAAAACAATTTTTAAATCTCTACTAAATGACACTCTGAGAAACTAACAAAAATCTAATAAAATACAAAATTAACAGAGGTATATGATAAAAAGCAGAGCAAAAGTCAGTAATAGGAAACAGAAAAATGTTAGAAGAAATCAGTAGAACCAGATCTAGTTCTTCTAGATCAGTAAACTGGTATCTTGTGATCACACTGTTCAAGAGCAGAAGACAGTGTCAAAAAAAAAAAAAAAAAAAACCAACTTAGGAATATATTTACAGGTCCTAAGACACTGAGAGGAAAATTTACCAATTTGATAAATGAATAAAACAAAAATTTTAAAAGACAAAAATTACCAGAATTTGCTCAAAAAGAGATAGATACCTAAATAGTTTATGCAACAAATTGAGTGATTATTTAAAAACTGGCCACAGGCTGTCAAGATCCAGTTGGTAAAGTGCTTGCCCACAAGCACACAATGTGACCTGAGTTATTCCCGGAACCCATGTAGAAAACGAGACAGCAGACCAGTCCAGAGAATTCAGTCTCAAAACAAACAAAAGAGTGGGATCTCTGGCTCCACACACCTATGTACACATGCACACACACAACATATACAAAGTAAATATTAAAAATTATTCACAAAAAGAACTCCTGGCTGGGCAGGGCGGTGGTGGCGCACGCCTTTAATCCCAGCACTCAGGAGGCAGAGGCAGGCGGATCTTTGTGAGTTCAAGGCCAGCCTGAGCTACAAGAGCTAGCTAGCTCCAGGACAGGCTCCAAAAGCTACAGAGAAACCCTGTCTTGAAAAAACCAAACTCCTGGCTGAAATGGTTCTGCTAGTTAATTTTACTCAAAATTAAGGGAAAACTCACATTTTTACAAAAAACCTCCATAAAAGATCAATGTGAAAAGAATCCAACTAATTCTATAAAGTTAGCATTATAGTTATAGCAACATAAACAAAATGTTGACAGAGGAAAAAATGATACTAACCAGTATAATTCAAGATTATAGATACAAGAAATTGCTAATCCAATTGTAATCAAATGGATCCCTCTTACCCTCCACCATCTCATGTAGCCCAAACTAGCTGTGAACTACCTATACCTATTGACCCCAAACTCTTAATCTTCCTGACTCCACCTCCCAAGTTCTGGGACTCAGGCATGCACCATCATGCTTACCTTCCAACAATATTTTCAAATTATAATGTATCAAGTCCAAAGTTAATCATTTAAAAACCAATCAATCTGGGCTGGAGAAATGGCTCAGAAGTTAACAGCTCTGTACCAGCTATCTTTCAGAGAACCCAGGTTTAGCTAACTTCCAGCACTTATTTGGTGACTAACAATTTAACTCCATTTCTAGGGGATCCCAAAGCCTTCTCCTGGCCTCCTCACTTGGCAAAAAAAAATGTATCCAGCAAGCAAACACCCATACACATTTAATAAAATAATTTAAAATTTTAAAATCCATCTATTTAATTAAAAATTCAATTAAAAAATAGGCCAGGACTGGAGATAGTTCAGCAGTTAAGAGTACCTACTGCTCTGAAAGAGGGCACACGTTCAGTGCCCACCACCCATGCCAGACAGCTCACAACACTTCAGTTCCTCGAAATCCAATGCACAGGCTTCCACAGGTGCCTACACTCAGCGTGCACAAAGACACAAAATTAAAAATTAATCTTTAAAAAAAAGAGCCAAAGACCTTAACGGATACTTCACCAAAGATGATATACAGATACCATAAAAACATAAGAAAAGAGATTGGTGGTTGAGACCTGGTGACACATGCCTTTTATCCCAGCACTTGAGAGGCAAAAGCAGACAATCTCTGAGTTCAAGGCCATCCTGGTCTACAGAGGCAGTTCCAGGACAGCAAACACTACAGAAAGAAACCTGGGGGGGGGGGTCAAAATATCCATACCATATGCCATCAAGGAAATGCAAGTTAAAATAATAATTAGATGTTACTGCATACTTATTAGAAGGGCAATGTCCAGAATATTGACAACACCAAGTACCAGCCAGAATGGAGTTCCAAGTATTCCTTCATTGTTGGTGGGAATGTGCAATGGTACAGCTACTACTGAAAACACACGGGAAGTTTCTTTCAAAACTAAACATATATACTTTTAGCACATGTTGTAGCAATTGTGCTCCTAGGTTTTTGTTTTGTTGATTATTTTGTTGATGTTTTCATTTTCAGAGACAGGGTTTCTCTGTGTAGCCCTGGCTGTACTAGAACTTACTTTGTAGACCAGGATGGCCTCAAATTTGGAGATCTACCTGCCTCTGCCTCCCCAAGTGCTGGGATTAAAGGAGTGAGTCACCACTGCCCTGCTAACTCCTAAATTTTTACCTATATATCCATTGTTTGGCATTTTCAACAAACAATAAATTTCAACATTCATATAGCACTCTTATACCATATGTTTCATAGAAAACATAATGGATCACAGATTTTTAAAAGCTTATAACTAGGAAGATATAAGTGAATATTGGTTTGGCAAATGTTTATTTTTTTCACACAGGTTCTCACCATGTAGCCCAGCTGGCCTCAAACTCACCATCTTAGCCTCTCAATCACTGAATTATAGCCATGCACAGTCACAGTCAGCTTGCCACCAAAAAAAAAGTCCATTTTGTCTCATATGAAGTAATAGGCTTAACGCAACCCTTCACTTCTTGTCTGCTGTATCAGCAAGACTTTATCTGTAGTCATCCCTTGTAGCATCAGGCTGCTAACCTACAGGATGCTCCACAAACTGAATATTGCTCCCATAGCCAGACTTCACAAAAACAGAAATGAAGACTCCTCTCCTTATTTTACCTTAAAACTCATCTGTGTTTGGCTTCTATTCTACCAATCTAAGGGGTCAGAATTCCTAATGGCAAATGCCTCCACCAAGAAACAGTTGGTCTCACTATAGTGGCTGGATTTCCAACTGGACATTAAAAAAAAAAAAAAAAAGATATCACTGAATAATTGAATAGGCAAGCTAGAGATGTCTGAAAACATACTTCAACAAAGAACTCTTCTTGTAGAAAATACAGTTTACTAACTTGTAAAATACAATGAGAAAACAACTCAACATAATTCCAGCACTCAGGAGGCAGAGGCAGACAGATCTCTGTATATTCAGAGCCAGAACACAACGCCCACATTCCCAAAAGGTGGGGTGGGTAGCTTTTGGTCAGTCAATGGATTACAGGTATTTGTCATTGTTTGGGGACTGGTTACAAGTTGTTACTGGTAATGGTCAAGAAAAAAGCTAAAAAAGGAGATTATATTCATGGTTCTTATTTTGAACAGAGAAAGGGGGGATATAGATATGAGGTATACTATTGAATCTACTTTTATAAAGCAACTACTAGTTTTAAATATTTTATATTGGATTGCACTTTTGTATATTGTATACAAATTTTGTATATTGATATAAGTTTGAGATTTTGTTAAAACATACTGTACATATGTTTAGAATCTTGTTCAATACACAGTTCATTTAACAATGTAATGCAAGTTTCTAGTTCTTGAAAGTTATTATTATCAATTGTTTAGGATAATTAAGAAATGCAGGTTAGTAATTAGTCACCTATTACAATTAAACTTATAGTCATATTAGGTATGTTTTCAAAATCAAACAGATATATTTTAGATAGATAGACTTCAAACACTTCAGAGATTGAAAGAATATGGCATTTGAGATGTTTTAATAACATAGGTTCTTCTATTTATTTATTTATTTTGGTTTTTCAAGACAGGGCTTCTCTGTAGCTTTGGAGCCTGTCATGGAACTAGCTCTTGTAGACCAGGCTGGCTTCAAATTCACAGAGATCCGCCTGCCTCTGCTTCCCGAGTGCTGGGATTAAAGGTGTATGCTACCACCACTCAGCCATAGGTTCTTCTTTTTTATGACACTGAGACATATTTGCTCTTGGCAGCACAAATCTACATCAGAGACAATGATGGGCATTGAAGAAACTCCACATGGAGCTATTTTCTTTGTGGCAAAAGTAAGCCACTGAGCAAGGAAGTGCTCTTGCCTCGATTGCTAATGGAATGCTGTCCAAATTAGACAAGCAGGACACAAAAGAAAGTGACTAACAAACATTGCCAAGACAAGGCGGGACTGTCCTTCAAAAATCCTGCTTCATAGAAGTCTGTCGAATATTCTAGGTCTGCAGGCCAAAGACAGATACCCCAACGTTGCAGAGGAACTTGGGTGACTGCCCAGGCAGCCAGCTGTTTGTCATTTCTCACATTTTTTTGGAAGTTGCTTGCTTGCATTTCCTGCTTACTCAGTTAATATTATTTCCTTCTCAGGCCTCTGAGGAAGTTGAAGACTAGACAGTTAATAGCTTCCCTTGTTTACCAGAGTCAGAAAAGAAACTCACTAAAGAAGTGTAAAGTGTATAAGGTTGAGAGACATCAGAAGATAGTTGTGTATAAGGTTGAGAGACATCAGGAGATAGTTTTGGATAATAATGCAAGTTATGATAGAAAGTAAATTAGGTACAAGACTTTGGACCCACCAAGATAGAATAGATAATGGAGTATTTTCTCTGAATTTGTCAAATGCAAATAGACTAGACATTGTTGATGCATTTATTGCCTGTATATATTATATGTAGCTATTTTACTTATTGTATAGTTCTTCTTATATTAGTTATAGCCTTTTTTAAATTTAGACCAAAAAAAAGGAAATGTAATGACATTTTGTTTGTAATCTAACAAAGCTTGCCTGAAGATCAGAGTTCAGAGCTAAGCCACTAGTAAACCATAGAGGATAGGCAATGGTGGCACACACCTTTAATCCAGGCATTTGAGAGACAAGAGGCAACGGATCTCTGTAAGTTCAAGGCCACCCTAGGCCACACAAGATTGAATCTATCTAAAGGAGAAACAGAGCTCACACCAAGGTGATCCCAGTCACTCACCTTTAATCCCAGCACTAAAGAGGGAAACTAAAGAGGTGGAGACAGGAGTGATACGCATAGGCAGAGAGAAGAGGAATATAAAGTTGGGGGAGTCAGAAGCTCAGATGCAGTCTGAAGATTCAGTCTAAGTATTTGTAGAGACAGGATTGTGCCTTCAGTCTGAGCATTGGTAGAGGTAAGAATTTTCCAGTGGTTGGCTGCTCTGCTTGCTTCTCTGATCTTTCAGCTTTGGCCCCTGATAGCTGATTCTACAATTCAGGACTGGCAGTGGGGGGGGGGGGGAATCTCCAGTTACAAAATGTATTTCTTATTTTAGAAGAGTTTAAGATTTATAGAACTCAGTCAGGTGATGGTGGTACACGCCTTTAATTCCAGCACTCAGGAGGCAGGGGCAAGCAAATCTCCGTTGAGTTGGAGGCCAGCCTGGAGCTAGTTCCAGGACATGCTCCAAAGCTACAGAGAAACCCTGTCTAGAAAGAGAAAAAAGAGAAAAAAAAAAACCACAACCAACAACAACAAATTTATAGTAGAAGCAGCAGCAGGGTAATGGTGGCTGCAGTGGTTTACGCCTTTAACCCCAGCACTTGGGAAGCAGAAGCAGGCGGATCTCTGTGAGTTTGAGACGAGCCTGGTCTACAAATTGAGTTCCAGGACAGCTAGGGCTACACAGAGAAACTCTGTCTCAAAGGAAAAAAAAAAAAAAACCCCAAGATTTAGGTAGAGTAGCTGCACAGCATACAAGAGACCCTGAGTTCCACTCCCAGCACAGCATAAACTGTATGTGGTGGCAAATACCTATAAACCCAGCAATTGGGAGGTGAGGCAAGAGTATTTTAAATTCAAGGTCACCTTCAATTACATATTAAGTTCAAGGTAAGTCTGGGCTACATAAGACCTTATTTCAACAAAAAGAAAAAAAGAATTCTACAAAAATAGTTCAGAAAGGTTCCCATGTGCCTGAGATCCAATTTGTCTCATTAAATGTTACAGCTGGCACACTTTTCTTAGTCTATAAATCAAAATCACCTGATGCATAACAATGTCCATACTTCATTCAGATTTTCTCATCTAGGATCCCATCTGAACAGACATTCCATAATCAGATCCTGGAATTATAAACCAAGGGTTACCGAGTCCCAGTTCTAGAAATTTTAATGACGGAATGAAACTAAGGCCCCAAAATCTACACTTCAAAATCAACACGTTGCCAAGGACTGCTGTTGCAATAATCTGCAAACATACTTAGAACAGCATATCAAGGATTCAGACTAGGGGCTGGAAAGATGGCTCCGAGCACTGGCTGCTCCTCCAGAGGACCTAGGTTCAATTCCTGGCACCCACATGGTGTTCACATCCAGTTCCAGTGGATCCAACAGCCTTGCACAGACATGCAGGCAAAACACCAATGCATGTAAAATAAAAATAAATAAAATTTAAAATTAAAAAAGATTTCAGACTAACCAACAATATGTAGGATAACATGATAGCCACTCTTAATATGTGATACTGAAACACAGGCAGGAAAAACTGTATGCTCTAAGTATAAGCTACACAACCTATCAAAATTTTAATCAAAAAAATGAGAATTTTCATATTAATGAATATATATATTTTTAATATACTAGGTTAAATAGATTTATGCTATGTAGTTTGCTCACTTGGTTTTTTTGTAACGTGAGTACTAGAAATTAAAATCACAGGGTAGCTGGCAGTGCATTTCTATCTTCACACAACAGTACACATATGACCTGGGTACTTATTAGAATGATTCCCCTGTACTAAAGAGAAGCCCCAGGTTGTCAACAGAGGTGAGGAGCTCCGAGATGAAGCATCAGCATTTTTTGGGCCCAGGTCAAATCACCTACAAACTGGAACCACAGGACTTTCACTGGGTCTCTGAAAGCAACAAGGCAATGGCTCAATCACATGGTTCTGGCACAAGTAGACCAGCTAACAAAAGAGAAGTAAAATCACAAAGATGGTAGCCAGTATTTGGATCTTCAACTGAAGGTGACTTGAAGTACAATGATTCCTGTGTTACAAGATTCATTTCCACATCTGACTTCTTCTACAGAATAGAACATATTTATAACATATTTATTAGGTTGTTGGTTTTATAAGAAAACGCTCACCTAACATGCCAAAGCCCTGGGTTTGATTTCCAGCAGCACACACCCCTAAGTAAAATTACAACTGTTAAATACAAAGTGTGATAAAAGCTTATTTTCACTTTTCTCTCTCATTGTTAATTAAAAACTGCAATGTCCATTTTCTCAGATAAATAATACCACTACTATCTAGTGACTTTCTAGATCACTATCTCACTTTAGCCAATTTGAAATGATTATTCTTAGATGGCATGGTGGGTGCACACCTTTAATCCCAGTTCTTGTGGGAGGGAGATCTCTGTCAGTTCAAGGCCAGCCTGGTCTACATAACGAGTTTTAAGCCAGCCAGGGCTACAAAGTGAGGCCCTATCTCAAAACAAAACAAACAAATAAATAAATAATAAAATTATTGCCCTTAATCCCAATAATGTCATTTGCACTTTTAGGACTAAATTAGCAAAGCTTATGTTTCATATCAGTCCATTTTTTAAAAGCACTGAATAAATATTTTCTTATTTAAAAAGTCAAATGATACAATTAATAAGCTGTTCTGTGGCGTTTACATATTTCATTTGTGTCTCAAAACTAGAGTAGTATATTCAAAAACTAAAAGAATGATAATTACATAAGCACAACTAATACACACAAGTGGCGTCATATCATGACTCAATGCAATCTCCAACCCCATGGCTGATAAAGAACAGGAGATTGTCAATAAATACTAAGTACAACACACACACAGATACACACACACGCCTTGTTTCCTGGACGAGAATCACCTCAGAAAGGTGGAAAGTTATGCGCCCTATTGGCCTAACTCTTCGATGGCATGGCTAAATCATACCTTCACGAACCAGTCTGGCTTTGGGTTCCAAAAACTGTTCTGAAAGACTTACAACGCAATTTTCAAATAGAAAATGGTGCACCTGCAGCCACACTCAGAGCAGTGGAGAAACGGAAAGATGATCCATTCCACCTTACACCGTCTTAGAGATCAGGTAGGCAAAACCGGACGTGAGCAAATAAACACCTCCAGGCCACCATTTCTCAGCTTAAAGTACAAAAGAAGCAGTGCTACAGGGTAGACACTGAACAATTTCTCATTGCAACATTCGGAGTCTTCCAAGGTCTCATCTCTTTAAAGTCGGACAGCAGAATCTGAACCAGAAGCCGGGTGACTCCTTCCTCCAATGTACCTCCCTTTAGGAATGTGTGCCTAAATGGTCAATAAAATCTACTTCCGCGTGTCAACATGAACCATACACCTTGTAACCAGTGTTAAAAACCCTTACCCGTGGCTCTACACTAGGAATGGAATTCCAACTTTTAAAAAATGGTATACTAGAAACATTTAGCTTTTGCCTTTGCAAGGCATTTTAAATTTTAAATTGCTGCTGCAGGCAAAAAGATTTAAAAAAAGGGGGGGGGGACATCACCCGCCTCTGAAACTGAAGGGCGGGCGTGCCTTTCTCCCTAATGACCACCTTGTGGCCATTCTGTCTGCGAGGGTCTGCAGTAACTTAAGACACAACGTGTCAAGGGCAGCCTTTCCGGAAAGACAAAACAAGCGCCCGAGACGGGAGGCAGGCAGCGCGCTGGCAGCGAAGTCTGTTGTTTCTCCCTGAATCGAGGGCTCGGAAGAGATTTCTCGGAGCAGAGCCGGGGGCAGCAGACGCGCTCCTCCGGGCCGGGGAGAGCGCGCCGTTCGCGTCCACGGTCCTCGCCGCGGCCCAGGTGGCAGGTGTGTCCGCCGGCAGCCGCCGCGGGGGGCGGGCCGGCCCTCCCGCCCTCCCGAGGGCCCGCTGCCCGCGGGCAGGAAGCCCGGGAGCCCAGGCTGAGACCCGGGTCAAGTAAACCTGCTCGCCCCGTGGGCCAGGCGGCCGCCGCCCTCCCCGGCGCAGCCCTCAGCAGGCATCGCCCGCGCCCCCGAGCGCCTTTGTGCGTTCCGCGGGAACCCGCGCCCGGCCTTCTTACCAAGGGTCGGAGACCTAGCGACGGGCAGCTCCCTCCTCCGCCGGCGCTGCGGCCGAGCGACGGAGAGCCCGCCTGAAGAGCGCTCACTCGGCGGCCGCCACCGCCGGGCGTCCCCGCAGGCTGGTCTCGGAGGGAGGGTAAGTTCCAGGGCACGTCGGAGCGCGCCGGCGCGGGGGCGGGGCGGGGCGGGGCTAAAGGGCGGGCGGGGCGTCTTGCCACGTGACGAAAGAGGCGGGGGCGATGTCTGGTGTGGGCGGGGTGAGCGGACCACGTGATGATAGAGGGCGTGGCGAGTCCCCTGAGGGGCGGGGCGGGGTTGCACGTGATGGGAGGGGCGTGGCGGCTGTTGTCGATGGGCGTGGTGGCGCTGCTCACGTGGCCTGGGGGCGAGGCATTGGCGCTGCGAAGCGCGGGCGACTCACGTGATGGTCGGAGTGGGCGGTGCGCCGGGCTCAGGGCAGCAAAGGGCGCGCGGGGAGAGATGGCCGCGGAGTTCCGGATGGGCGGGGTGCCCGGAGGTTGGTTAGGCAGCCTCCGGGGTGCGGAGGAATTAGGGAGGGCGCGAAAGCCGGCGGCTGAGTAGGTGTCAACACTTTGTAAACATGTAGTGGGAAGTGTTGGGAAAACGCTAGTGGGAATACGGGGGAATGGAGAACGGAAAGTGCTACGGCGGCAGGGAGTCTGCCGTCTGGGGCTTAATGGCGCGCTAGGTCACGCGTGCACAGGCTGGCAACCCCTGGGAATCGGGGAATGTGCGGCACTTCTTTCTACTGGCACGAAATGAAACTCTGGTGATCTTGAGCTACTGGATCTACGCGGAGCTAGTGGTGGCCTGAGCCTATCTCAGAGTGCTGGATGAACAGTACACAGGTGACTGCTCTTTGAGTCCACGGGGCCTGCTGTGTGCAATCATTGTGGGCCAGGATGTCATTGTCCAAAGTTTACAGAATGGCAGCGTGGAACCCGGAAGTGGCCCGCAGTGAAGGGTTTGGGTGAAGGATCGTGTAGTGAGAGTTGCTAGAATTCAAATCGTCAGAGGCCTGCACCTCCACTATCACGTGAAAACTGTTGACTTAAAACCTTCCGGCTTTGAAAGCGAAAGACATTGGAAAGAAAATAAAGTATTGGGAATTCAGAAATCATCCATTAACCACTTGTTGGTTGTGCCTCTTACGATGTCCAGATCAGATTTCAATGACATCAGAAAAGAGGGGCAAGTTGGCATAGGGTTCAAGAGCCAGGTTCTGGAAATAGCTCTTTTTTGGCTTCATCCATAAAGATGCAGCAGTGTCAGCTTAGCACAAGCTGAACTCTCAAGTTTGCTAAGTGATAATAAATAAGCCTTTTATCCCAGCACTCGGGAGGCAGAGGCAGGCAGATCTCTGTGAGTTCGAGGCCAGCCTTGTCTACAAGAGCTAGCTCCAGGGGCTGGAGAGATGGCTCAGTGGTTAAGAGCACTGACTGCTCTTCCAGAGGACCCAGGTTCAATTCCCAGCACCCACATGGCAGCTCACAACTGTCTGAAGATCCAATTGTAGGGATCTGACACCTTCACACCAATGCACATAAAATAAAGTTAATAAACCATAAAAATATTTAAAAAAAAAAAGAGCTAGCTCCAGGACAGGCTCCAAAGCTACAGAGAAACCCTGTTTTGAAAAACCAAAAAATAAAAAATTTTTTTTAAAGTGATAATAAATAAATCCAACTTGGGATGTTGGCAAGGTTTCTAACAGTTGTCTCTTATAGTCCTTATTAAATCAAACTGCCTCCCCAGTGCTGGGATTAAAGGCATGCGCCACCACTGCCCAGCTCAAGATGAGAATTTAAAAATAAGAGACTATACTATCTTTGCACTTACTATTTATTCCCTTTCATTGTCTTTCATGTTTCCGGTTGCCTCCAATCTAACATGTTCCCTGTCCCATGCCCTCGTTCAGCATATACAGAATAATGCCATTGTTCAGCATACATAGTAATGTTGTGTGCTTCTGAAACTACTTTCCGAAAATCCCCTTTTGATCTCTTTCCAAAACCAAAACAAGGACAGTGTGCAAAAAGGAAACTGTGCCTTGATAAGAATGTGCTGATAGCTCTGTCTTGCCTCCTCCCAAACCTGAATTATGCACCCTTACTTTCAGCAAGAGATAGAAGGGAACAGTTTGCATACACTTGCAAATCTGCTTCTAACTCCACTTCCTGTTTCACAACCTAATCTCAGATGATACCACAGTGCCCACAGTATGCTGATCACTACCAACAGCAGATGGAGTCGGTTAAAAAGAGCTCTCTGGTTGGTATGTTGTTGGAAGAGGACCTGATGGAGTGATGAAATCATGGGCAACATTGCCCCTAGTTGGTTTTTAAATAACACTTTGTAGCATATGTCTGGCTCCCATGTGGAGAATCTCAACAGATCCTTTTCAGGATTTTGACATTTAACTGGCTTCTTAAGAAGGAGTAAAGAATCTCAGAATGTAGAACTCAAATGTAAGTTCCATACACAAGCAGAGATATGACTTTGAATTGTTGGGCTGTCTCAAGTGCCTAAAAGCTCTTGGCATGGAATAGATTCAAAAGAAACTCCTGTTGAATGTATTTTTTGAGTGAAATCTAACTCTGCATTGCTGAATGTACTTGTCCTACTTTCTGGTTCTTTAATGGGAACCTACTTACTTGGCATATTTCTAACATTAATGTCTATCTATATAGCACCACCTCTTTGATGAGGCTAGAGTGAAACAGGAACTGGCAGAATCAAAATTACAAATGCATATGAGTTTGGAAAGACATATTTCTATACATAAGAATGAACAGCTTTTTGTACCAACACACATTCCAACCAGGATGTGCTGCCAAATCACAGGTTCAAAGCAACAGCACCAACCAATCATGGATTCGAATCTCCAACACTGGCAACAAAAACCTTTTCTCTTCATAAGTTAATTGTCTCTTGTATTTTGTTATAGCAACGAAAAACTAACATGTATTGTTGTAGAGAATAGTAAAAGATTGGCTGCAACATAAATGTACATCAATAGAACACTAAATCAAGTATGATATTGCTTCATACTGTGTAACTATTAACTGAAAAAGAAAGTTCTTTCTGGTTCAATATTAAGATTGTAAGCTTTTAAGTGAAAATACAGAAATAGTCTAGTCTATGAATTATCTTATTCCCAAATGCTAACTCAGTAAACAGAAAACAAAATACAATTAGTTTTGAGACTAGGTATGTTCCTTAACAAATAGGTGTAAATTTGTCTTCTGATACAGTCTAGGGGTCTTGATCAGGTCCATTTTCTCAGCTAGTTAAGGAATTAAAAGGCAGGAAAAAATCTGAAGCTTTAACAGGTAGCTGCAGAGAAATCTCAAGCACAGCAAACAGAATCGGCAGTTGAAGGAAGTCATTTATTGGGGTGAGGAAACATGTACACAGGAGACACACAGAAAAGACCATCTGCAAGCCAGAGGGGGGACTCAGGAAACTGAAACTCTAGTCTCTTCTTGAGGCCTGGGTTTTTACAGTCTCTGAAGAATCTTCCTCCCCTAATTTAGGGTTGGTCAGCTTGAAGACAGGTAGGATAGTTGACTATCCAACTCTGTGTGGTCTGTCCTGATCTTGTTGAGAGAGCCCATCAGCAGGCAGCCTGCTAGAGGGGAATGGAAGCTGAGAGGAGGCTGTATAGGCTGGTTTTATGTCAACTTGACACAAACTAGAGTCATCAGAAAGGAGGCGGCCTCAATTGAGAAAATGCCTCCATGAGATCCAGCTATAGGGCATTTTCTTAATTAGTGATCAATTGGGGAGGGTCCAGCCCATTGCCAATGGTGCCGTTCCTGTGCTGCTGGTTCTGGGTTCTATAAGAAAGCAGGCTGAGCAAGCCATAAGGAAAAAGCCAGTAGGCAATACTCTTCCATGACCTCTGCATCAGCTTCTGCCTCCAGTTGCCAGCCCTGTTTGAGTTTCTGTTCTGGCTTCCTTCAATAATGGATTAAAGTGTGGAAGTATAAGCCAAATTAACCTTTCCTCCCCAGCTTGCTTTTGGTCTTTTAATAGTTTTTTTTTTTTTGGCTATTAATAGTGACTAATAACCACAGCAATAGAAACCCTAACTAAGACAAAGGTTGAGGAAGAAGTGGTCCGTTTTGGGAATTCACCCCCTTTCTTACCTATCAGTGGTCCCTCTCCCTAATTGTCTGCCTGCCAGGGAGTTGGTCTAACTCCTGGGCTCTCACTCCCTTGTTTTCTTTCCCACTACTGGGAATATCGCACAAGACTCCATGCAAGGAAGGCAAGTACTTTGGCATTGTACTACCATCCTAGGCCCTGCAAATTTTCATAAGTATTTTAAGTAGAACTGTGTTTAAACAAGTTTTAATTGCTTGGCTCCTCTAGTGTAAACATTAAAATTAAAATTTCACAGACCATTTTTTGGTCTGATAACTAAGGTCAAGAAAAAAATACTTTGGGAAAAACTCCAAGGCCATGTGTTTCTTTTTGTGTTTGTTCTCTCTCCCACTTTGTAACTTTGTCAACTGCCTTTTGTTTCCATGAGTTACCATAGATGCCCTGTAAGTTATGTTAGCTGAGATGTTTCATATTTGTGCTTATTTCTAAAAGCCTCAGAGACAATTATGGGTATAATAGTAATTAAATTAACAGAACACCATTTCTTTAAATATTAATTTTTTCTTATGAAATATTGTTTTTATTCGCATGACTGGCTTTGTAAATTTCTATATGGAGCTTTGTTTCCAAAATTACATAGCCTGGGCTGCTTAATAAGAGAAAATCAATGTAGAAGAATGTAACCTTTAATCTGGCATTCGGAGGTTGAAGCAGGAGGATCACAGGTTAGCCTTTCTCAAAACAAACAAACAAACAAAAAAAACAAAAATGAAAATTAGTATTTGGCTTTCAACTTTAAGCAATGCTTAGCCAGTCAATAATTTTGAGATATAGTCATTGGTAAATTGTTCTGCTGTGCCCTTTATAGTAAAAGTGAACTCATTTTAGTTTTGCATATAACTCAGATAAAGGCACTAAAGAGTCATTAAAATTTTGCTGTTTTAAAGCCAGGCTTAATGGAACACACCTTTAATCCCAGCACTGGGATACAGAAGCAGGTGGATCTCTGTGAAAAACCAGCCTGGTGCACACAGTGAGTTCCAGGACAGTCAGACTGACAGTGAGAGCCTGTCTCCAAACAAACAAAAGTTGTTTAAGCCTATTCACATGGCAGGTAAAACTGTCGCTGTTTGTCACAGCTCAAAGAGAGAGAGCATGGTTTGTTTCCTTGCTATAGGAACAAAGCAAGGACATATGCTTTTACGGATTCCAGTCAGCGAGCACTGGGAACACTAAACACCCAGCAATATGTCAATTTGAAGAGAGAACTTTAGGAAAGTTTTGTCGTTTGGTCCAATAGATAGAACATCCAAACAGCACATTGTTAAATGTCTAATCAGTGTGTCAGGATGTGTGGAGGACCAAACAAAATAACAGATCAGCACATTCTTATCTGGACACAGCTTCCTTTTTCTTGCCTGTCCTTGGTTTGGTTTGAGAAAGAGACAAGAGGAATGAATATAGGGCAAGAATCTCAGAAGCAGAGCCGGAAAATAGTTTCAGAAACGAACGTGGGTAAATGGTTGAGGACAGGAAATGTGAAAGAAACTTTTTTTTCAATTCTTTTGTTGGTGAAAGGAAAGGGTTCCATGAATCAAATCTAGAGCTTCCTGTTCAGCTCAAATATGAACTTGACTTTGTGGGGGTTTCAATACACAGCACACGGTACAGCCTAGCTGCAATCTGGCTACTTTGGGTTGACGATGTGAGATTTCCATTGTGTGAGTTTGTACTGCCAATTCACCCCTACCATTGTGTCCAAGATTGGGTTGAGAAATCAATCTCGGGCAATTTTCTTTTTTACAGACTTAGAAAAACTGTTTTTGAGTTGCTAAAAATATTAGAATAGTAAAATGAGCGCTGTCACCTTTGTTGCTACAGAAAGCACAGCCTTGTCATTTTCCAGGTCAGGGATGATTTCGTCTGGGAGTGTTGGCTCTAGAGGAGGCCTGTCCTAGTGCACATGGCCCTGGGTACGACACACAAACAAAGTGGAAATAAAAAGGTGTAATAATCAGTCGGGTGTGGTGGAGAATGCTTTTGGTCCTAGCACTCCAGAGGCAGAAGCAGGAGGATCTCTGAATTCAAGACCAGCCTGGTCTACAAAATGACTTCCAAGACAACCAGGGCTACACAGAGCAACCCTGACTTGAAAACAAACAAACAAACAAGCAAACAAAGACAGAGTAATATGGTTACAAAACTGTAAGTCAGATACATGACAATATCAATTGTCCAAATAGCTGAATGGCAAAATTTAAGAAAAAAGGTGGGTTTTTATGGTGTATACAATTTAAAGTCTAATGTGTTCCATAGTCTGGTTATTCTCTGTTTGCTCTACCAGTTTTCAGATTCTTTCTCTAACTCCGTGTGTCCTGGAGGCTCATTCCTAGGAACTCTATCAATAAAATAAGGCTTCCTTGTTCTGCCGTTCCTGGGAAGTCATTCACAGCTAACAGCAGTGGGAAGACAGAAAAGTCAGATTTGTTTTGTTTTGTTTTTCTTGACAAGATTTCTCTGTGTAACAGCCCTAGCTGTCCTGGAACTAGCTCTGTATGGCTGGCCTCGAACTCACAGAGATCCGCCTGCCTCAGCCTCCTGAGTGCTGGGATTAAGGGAATATACCACCACTGCCAGTTTTTTTTTTTTTACTGTTTTAAAATATTTTGTATTATAGTGTGTGTATATGAACTCCATGTGTGCAGGTGCCTGCAGTTGCCAAAAGAATATATCTGATCCCCTGAAATTGGGAGTTACAGGCAGTTATAAGTTGCATGATATGGGTGCTGGGGACTGATTTCGGATCCTCTGGAAGAGCAAGTGCTCTTAACCACTGAGCCCCTACACGTCCCCCTTTTGATGGCAGCCGTTTGGCAGATAGCATTGATGATCAAAGCAGTTATGTGCCAGTAATGACAGCATTAGAGTGACTCAGCTAGTGCTATATCAGGACCTTGGAAGCCAAGGGCCAGCGAGATGGTTCAGCAGGTAAAGGCACTTGTCACCAAGCTTGAGTTCAATCCTTGAAATCAGCATGATAAAAAGAGAAAACCAGCTCCTACAGTGCCCTTTGACCACCTCTCAAGAGCTATACAATATGTGGGGCCCCCCTTCCCCACAAAATGAATAAACAAATGTAACAATGTTTCTTAAGTCCAAAGGAGTGGGGAGATGGCTCAGTGATTAAAACACTAGCTGCTCTTCCAGAGGACTCAGGTTCAGTTCCACAAGGCAACTCAATTGTCTGTAATTCCAGTTCCAGGGAATTTGACGCCCTCTTCTGGCCTGCTGAAGCATTGGTCTTGCAAGTGGTACACAAACTTACATGTGGACAAAACACGCATACAAATAAAAGTTTAAAAATAAAATTTGAAGAAAGAAATGAACCTTGAGGACGGTACCATTCGAGAGACTAAAGCCACTTGACAATGAGGAGCACTATGTACTTGTTTGGTCTGAATCAAAGTCTTGTGTTAAGTTGGTTGAGTCCTGGTTAGCTGAGCCCAGACTCTTGAGGCTCAGCTAATATTAACGTTTTGGAGAGTGTCTCATATAAACAAATGTTGAGATAGCATAGAACAGTTTTAAAGAGAACCTAAATGCTTAGCCCCCAAGCAAGAAGGAAACAGCAGGGAAGAGTAATGGGGAGGGATGCAACCTGATGTTTTTAGCTGAGAAATTGAGATATGCTCAGTTGAAAGAACCACTCAGAGTTACCCCCTTTATGGAAATTAGCCAGTTTCAAAGTTTGAAAGCTTCCTGTTCAACTCAGCTAGAAATATTTATCCAAGCACACCGTGTGGGACTGTTACAACACAGACCCTGCATGCCAGAGGTAAGCTAATGCAGTGAGGTTCCATTGCCTTGTGAGCAAGGGACTCTTTCCAGCAACCTGAGCCTGGGAAGATTAATGATGTATGCATTACAGGCTATACCAGTCTCCTAGCTAGGACCCAACATTCTTTTAAATCTCCAACCACCAGAATTCCTTTAAAAAAGAAAACAGGAAAAAGAGTCACCCCTTGGGAACGCCCTTGACAACCCCCATTGTCTGTGGAGTTGTCATCGGTGCACAGAATGGTTCCTCTGATTAGATTGCCAGGAGGTAGCTCCTGAGCCATGACTTGGAGAATGAAAACTAGGAAGCCAGGCTCTCCAGAAAGCATTGTCCTCCCATTTGCCAAAAATTTAAGAAGTCATGGGGATGGGGTACATATTAACCTACACATACTCTAGAAATTTAGGGTCTTATCTTTAGGTAAAAATTTTGCAAGATTAAAACAAAAGATTAGATTGTGCATCCCTCTAAGGCCCAGGGAACATTATAGAAGAAGAGGCAGAAAGACTAGAATAGCCAGAAGAAAGGAAAAAGATGTAAAATGTCATCTTCCAGAATCCACAGCTGCTACACATGCCTGGACTAGATCTGCATAAGAACGGACCATCCGCAGTCAGGGGTCACGAATGGAAGAGGGTTCAGGGCTTACTGCTGCTGAGCTATGTGCTACTGGAATTCAGAGAAAGGCGGTGGTCGTTGACTTCAGTTGTATACCCACTGATGACTAGTTGGAGTAGGGGTAAGGTGATTGGAATATATTATATACAAGGAAGAAAAACAGAATCAAGTAATCCAAAGCAAAGATTAGAATTAACAATTGCACAAAGGGGTAGAGTAAAATTAATCTGGCAGGCAAATGAAGTTAAATTTAACACCAGGGATGAAGCAAGTAGAAAAATTCTGTTGTATGTAAAGGTTGTGACTAATAGGCATTTCCTGTCCTAGCAAGTCTTTTCTAAGCATTTAAGGGAACAAGAAGCCATAGGCACATATGAAACTAAATGCTAGTGCTCTGTTTGGTAATTTTTCCCCCCAGTTAGGTTAAAAAGTGGGGGAGGAGGGAATTTAATGTTCTGTAAGTCAATGTTGTTCAGTTATTTATTGAAGAAACACCATTTTAAAGTAATGTTTTAGAATTCAACTTCCAGGGAAGACTTACAAAATCTGTGGATATTATCACAACAGCATTTACATAGCTGTCATAGCAACCTTAATTTAATCCTCTATTAGTGTCTTGGAACACCCAGGCATCCCAGGAAATGAGGAGGGTGAGTCAGCGGGTGGCACACTCCTGCCTCTGAGTCAGGATGGCACCAACGTCCTCCCTCAGTATTGCCAGAGGCACCGGTCCAGGGGGTATAAAATAAAGCCACTGTGTGATCCATGACACTTTGCACAAGAGCCAAGTGCTGACTTGGTTCATCTCCCTGTAAAGTCAGTCCCACTGACTGAGTTTACACTTTGTCCTGACACAGGGCCTTTATTTCCTGTCTCAGGTTTTCAGTCAGATCACAGCACATCACTTTCCTCTTCGAGCAAGGTTGTAGGGATGTAGAGCAGCTCTCTTACTGCCTTTCCGCTTTTACATGAAAGCAAGTGAGAAAAGAGATTGAAATTAATGAAATGTTGGTGTTCATTTCCTGGCACTACATCCTAGACCAGAATTCCAGGACCAGATTCACACTGGGAGCTGTGGAAAGCTCCTGTGGTTGTGTGCTCCACACGATGCGAAACATCAGCGTGAATGGGAGCTTGACTCTGAAACCATTATTATCTGCAGTGTGCTGAATTCAAGAGCAGCACACACTCTGGTCCATGGAGCCATCTCTCCAGCCTGCTTTGTATTTATTCACTTTTAATTGTTGATTTTGTTTGGGCTTTGGAGACAGGGTCGTGCTGTGTTTCCTTTGTGGCCACTGACCTGGTCCTCACTGTAGTCCGGGCTGCCCTTGAACTCACAGCAATGGTTCTGCTTTAGTAAACCTCCCAAGCACTGGAATTACAGGTGTGCTCTCCCACACCACACTCACACAAAAAAATAAAAATAGGCAAATAATTTGGCCATGTTGAAAAAGTGCCAGCAAAGTCACTGAAGCACAGACATTGCTCACTGACCTTCTCTGTGGACTTTCTGAGATGGCTGTCACAGTGGAGGCCACTCTCCTACCCCCGCCTCCGGGCACTCAGATTCCAGGCCTGTAGCCCCACACCGAGCTCTATTTTTCTGTCCAATACATTTTTACATTTCTTAAATGTGTATTTGCAATGAAAGAATTTTTTACAGTTGGATATTTCTTATATATTATTCAGACTGGGTGAACTATATGAAGAAACTCAGAAGTTTGGAACTAAGGAAAGAAGAAAACCTTCACCCTTGGTTTTGCTAAGGTCTCTGTCAGCACTCCATCTGCCTATAAGGTCCCATACAGATGCTTGTATCTGCTAATGTTCAATTTCCCAGAACTTCAAGCAAATAAAGCATGTTGTTCCCCACACCCATCTTTTGTCAATAATGTCTCCCTCTACTGACTGTGAAGTTCCTTCCCAACCTGTGTGTCATACAGGTCCACTGAAATGGCTGGAGAGAAGACTGTATCCCCACCTGTGGAAGTCCTCTGAAGTCACTCCACAGCCTGCCTTCTTGGTGTTAACCATTTTATTTTTTCTCATATTAATCAATCTGTTGAAACAAGATTGCACACTCTCTGTCAAACTGGTTCC
Organism: Ondatra zibethicus; assembly: GCA_004026605.1. Lineage (NCBI taxonomy): Eukaryota > Metazoa > Chordata > Mammalia > Rodentia > Cricetidae > Ondatra > Ondatra zibethicus. The sequence continues at coordinate 6,012 of PVIU01012391.1, read as the reverse complement.
ACCTCATTTCAGTGACCTTCGTTCTGCATGTTTACAGTGTACCTGGCTGATAGAGAATGAGACTAACCTGAAATATGACTCTAGCAAGATTTGGTTTGATTAACATCTGCTCTTTGATACTTACTTCCCAAAGTTTTAGAATACAAAATTGTGTTTATAGAAATTCACATTTTACTGTCAAAAAATCTTCTATCTATATTTTTTAGCCTATTTGAAGTAGATTTTTTTTCTTTTGAGACAAGTTCTTACCCAGGCTGTCCTGGAATTCCTTGTGTAGCCAAGGCTGGTCCTGAACTCACAATTCTTCTGCTTCAGCCTCCCAAATACCACCATGCACACAGCTCTTTATCATCTTTAGTAGAGATGGCTTTTATTGGTTCCCTAGCCTTTCTTACATGTTTCATAGGAGAAAGAGAGAAAGAAAACATGGTACTACATGCCTATAATCCCAGACTCAAGGAAGCTAAGGCAGAAGTTTCAGGCTAGTCAGAGCTGTACAGAGAGGAGGGGATGGGAGAGGAGGGAAAATAATATAGAATCCTATTCCTAATGGTGCTTCAGTTTCATGAGTGTTTGCTGAACCACTGAGTCTTACTTGACATAACCGTTTGGGCTGGAGATGTGGCTCAGTAGTAAAGCCCTTGGCCCAGCATGTTCAAGGCCTTAGGTTCAATCACTAACGCTGTGTGATGGTTTATATCAACTGTCAACTTTATAGGATCTAAATCCACTTTGGAAATGATTCTCAGGGCATGTCTTTGAGGGTTTCTAGTTTACATTTATTGAAGTAGGTAGACCCATTGTTAATGTGGGTGGCACCATTACACAGGCTGGAACTCCAGATTCATCAAACAGCAAAGCTAGCTGAGCACCCACAATTGTGAATGTGTCTCCTGACACAGATACAATGTGAGCAGCGCCCTCTGCTCCCCCTGCATGCCTCCACCAACATGATTAGGACTCGTCTTCAAGTGAAAACAGAAATAAACCCTTTCTTCCTTAAATTGCTTTGGTCAGGTAACTTTCATAGCAGTGAGGAAATTAAAACACTGCCAAACAATCAACGGGTGAGAATAACAATTATTATCCTTATTTTTTTCCCTTTAGAAACTTAGGAAAGTTACTTGAAAAGTAGGGTGATGGCTGTTATAGAGTCCCTTTTAGCATGTGAGGTACAAGCCTGGGTCAGGTACATTCCGTAGCACACAGTGAGAAGCTCAGCTGACTCACATTCGCTTCCAGCCAGGGAGTCTATATCTCTTTTGATACTTGCTCCACTGGCTCTATAGCCCAGGCTAGCCTGGAGCTTGAAGTCCTGCCTTCCCCTGTGTGCTGATACTGCAGGCCCATGTCACTGTGCTAGACCACTTAAAACACCTGCTGGAAGAGAAGTGCCAGGTGTCAGCGCAGGCAGAGAGCCTACGCCTCCCTCAGCAGCACCCCAGCTTTGCTTTCCCCTCTTTTGTCCCGGAGTACTTTCTCTTAGAATTTGCTGCTTCTGTTAGGAACATACAATATCTTTTGGGTACTGAATGTAATTAGTTCAATTTGAATATCAACCACTCCTCCACCCTTTCACAGCTGTTCTGTAATATGTGGTTCTGGAAACAAACGTTTAAAAGAGACAAAAATGGTACAACACATTTTGCTATCAACTTATAGATCAAAAATGAAAGGCATGGTCCCCTTTCATGAGACATGTTGCTCACTGCAAGCATGCTGGGTGCAGCTGTGCATTATATCCCGTCTTGCCCGGTGCAAGCATGCTGGGTGCAGCCGTGCATTATATCCCGTCTTGCCCGGTGCAAGCATGCTGGGTACAGCTGTGCATTATATCCCGTCTTGCCCGGTGCAAGCATGCTAGGTGCAGCTGTGCATTATATCCCGTCTTGCCCGGTGCAAGCATGCTGGGTGCAGCCGTGCATTATATCCCGTCTTGCTCGTCGTTGTTCCAATAGTACCACCCATGACCACACTCTCATAGCTGAACCGCTGTATCCACTCCATTCACCCTGCTCACCTTTATGAATTGTTGCCATCTGCTGGGAAAACAGGCTTGGCTACCAGATGGTGGTTTTGAAATTTGTGTAGTGAAGTAGTTCTCTTTGAGGGAAAAATGTGTTTATTTCTCCCATGGATGTCCTAGAGTTCTAAAGTGAGGGGTTTTCTGCTGTTTCACTCAGGGAAGTATTTAGCAGATTCAGGTGCTGAATAGATGACAGATGTATTTTCTTTAAAAACCACAGGAAAGTAATACTTAAGAAAAAGGTGGGCCATGTTTTTATGTAACTGTGACCCTAAAATGAAAACGACAGAATAAAGCAGAGCTGAAAGCCTTCTGCTCCCTTTTGCTAAGAAAAAACCCTGCCGCTAAATTCAATAATAGCGCACTTGGGTCCTTGAGCACTCTGCGGGCATATTGGTTTATAAACTGATGTTATTTATGTTCAACATTTAACATTTTTCAAAGTGACAAGATAAGTGTAAGTCTAATGCAAGGAGGAATTTCTCTTTCGTAAGTTGTCACAAAATTTGTTAGCACTGTCACAGTTCTTTACAGTCGACAGTAAAAAGAGAGCAGGTGTGAGTTGCTCAAGACTGTCACCATTCGCCTGGAAACAGAAGATGGAATGTTCAGGCTGCTATAAGAGATACGATAGGATGAGCATGGCATAGTGCACCTGCCTGCCATCCTAGCACTGGGAGCCTAAGGCTGGAGGGTCGGAAGTTGGAAACCAGTCTGAACTAAATATCCAGACACTGTTTCAAAGGATAATAAAATTGGTGGTTACTAAATGCAGTGAATGATTCTTGGTTGGACCATTATCTATCAAAAAAGCAAAACAACAAAAGACACCTGGAAAAATTTGACTATGAACTACATAGTGGCTACTATTTATGTGTGTGTGCGCCTGGATATAGGGTTTGTACAGTGGAGGTGTGTGTGTGTGCCTGGAGGTGGGTTAGTGTGTGCGTGTGGAGACAGCAGACTCGCTGTTGTTCTCAGCTACTGTCCTCCTGGTTTTTTGAGACAGGATCTTTCATTTGGCCTTGAACTCACCGATTAGTCTCTCTGGCTAGCCAGAAAGCCCCTGGGACTGCCTGTCTGCATCCCCGGTGCTGGGATCACAAGCTGTGCCGTCACAACTGGCATTTTTATATAGACACTAGGAATCAAACTTGGCCCCTCATGCTTGCAAGGCAAGAACTTTCTTGACTGAGCTATCACCCCAGCCCTATATTAGTTAGTGTTGTTGTATCTATATTATATAATGCTTCCTAGGTAGATTGCTGATGTGGCTTTATAAGAGAATGTTCCCTCCTTGAAGATGCAGAATAATCTTTTTTTAATTGATTGAAAATTTAAAAAGGAAATAAAGTATTTGTGGCAAAACATTACAATTTAGTGAATCCAGACAAAGACTATATGCATAATCACTGGTCAGTGTTTTAATATTTGACATAAGGCCAGGCGTGTTGGCATACACATTTAATCCCAGCACTCAAGAATTTTGAGGCGAGCCTAGACTACACAGTCAGTCTCAGGCTAACCAGAGTTTATATTGTGAGACCCTGTCTCACACAAACAAAAATAAATAAAATACGATTTCATATAATCTTCACATTTTTGTTCTAAATAAAAGGTTGTGATGCCAGGCTTAGAAGCACATGCCTATAATCCCAATGTGTAGGAACTGAGTTGATGCTGGCCTAGACTGCTTAGGAAGACCCTGCCTCAGAAAGAAGAGAAAAGGACAAAAAAGTTTCAGGAAAGGAAATTCTATGTGAACTTAGTGGTCTTTGGAAAGTTCTTAAGAATGGTGCACACATATTGCAGTTACAACTAGGCTGGTGGTGCAGTTCAGTGCTAGAGTACACAGCAAAAATGAGGTCTATTTTCAGTCCTTAGAATCCCAAAAAGTGTCACTAATGTGGATGACAAATGGGCTCAGTCATGCTCTCGCTGTGGGGCCGTTACCGTATTGCCAGTTGGCAGATTATGAGGGAGGTCATTTGGTCAGATCAAAGAGCATCAAGTAGTTTCCGATTCCAGCCATGATGAGACAACACTTGAGTTTACAGTCTGACCTTAACTAAGAAACTGAACATGCATGAAGCCCGAGTTTCCACACAGTGAGCAGCATTTTCTCAGGACAGTGTTCCCTGGAAGAAAAGCAAATGAGACAAGACCTACCCTGGTCCCAGCGTACTCTCTAAAGAGGAGATTTGGCTCATGGTGAGGAAAACACAAATGGGATCTCCTGGATTGCCTGGCTTGAGAAAATGGAGTTGAAAATAACTGAGTTGGAGTGAACACAATTAGAATCTGTGGTACACAGCCAGGTACATCCCTGTGATCCCAACACCAAGAAGCAGAGGCAGATGATTTCTACAAATTCAAGGCTAATTGGGTCTACATTGTGAGTTCCAGGCCAGTCAGGGCTACATAGTGATGCCCTGTCTCCAAACCAAGCAAAAGAGGAGAAAAGAATTGTATAGAAAGGCAACTTCCCAGAACTTTCTCTTAGGTCTTCACTGGAGTACAGATTAGCACATGCCTCTGAAGAAATTACCCAAGAGCAGGGAATGTCCCATAAGGAGAGAGGAAGTGGCACAATCCCTGGATACTGCCTTGGGCAGGTGTGTTTGCTGTGTCTGCACTGCTGTGACCCGAATGCCAAACGGAAACAGCTGAGAGACGAGGAGCTTTACTGGGGCTCTCAGTTTCAAGGGGTTTTAGTCCCTCATGGTGGGGAAGACACGAAAGCAGGGCATCAGTCCCTGGCTGCAGGAGCATGTAGAAAATGCTCTTCACATCACAGTGGACCAGGAGGGCCAGGTATAACCTCCCGAGGCCAGCCCCAGGGACCTGCTTACATCAGCGAGGTTCCACTTCCTGTAGGATCAGGGAAGCAGCCATCCAGATTGCACAGAAAATCCAGACAAATTGTGAAACTATCCCAAGATGTTCCGAAAGGCTCCACAGACTCTCAATATCACCAGCTGAAGGCCAGCTATTCAAAACATGAGGTGTGTATTTCAGATTTAAACCATAAAACCTGTCCCTGACCCCTGAAGACTCATGGGCGCCACATAATGCAGAAAGCATTTAGTCTAATTTTAAAAGTCTCTAGGCCTTAACAGTCCAGTGTTGTTTAAGTGCAAAGTCTATACTAATACCAAGGCATTTTTTCTTTTTTAAAATTTATTTAACCTATTTATTTTATGTGCATTGGTGTGAAGGTGTCAGATCCCCTGGAACTGGAGTTACAGACAGTTGTGAGCTGCCATGTGAGTATTGGGAATTGAACCCAGGTCCTCTGGAAGAGCAGCCAGTACTTTTTTTTACTGATATTTATTGAGCTGTACATTTTTCTCTGCTCCCCTCCCTGCCTCTCCCCTCCTGCCTTCAATCCTCCCCCAAGGTACCCATGCTCCCAATTTACTCAGGAGATCTTGTCTTTTTATACTTTCTACTTCCCATGTAGATTAGATCTATGTAAGTCTCTCTTAGTGTCTGCATTGTTGTCTAAGTTCTCTGGGATTGTGGTTTGTAGGCTGGCTTTCTTTGATTTATGTTTAAAAACCACCTATGAGTGAGTACATGGGATAATTGTCTTTCTGTGTCTGGGTTACCTCACTCAAAATAATGCTTTCTAGTTCCATCCATTTTCCTGCAAAATTCAAGCTGTCATTTTTTTCTGCTGTGTAGTACTCCATTGTATAAATGTACCACATTTTTCTTATCCATTCTTCAATCAAGAGGCATTTAGGTTGTTTCCAGGTTCTGGCTATGACAAACAAAGCTGCTGTGAACATAGTTGAGCACATGTCCTTGTGGCATGATTGAGCATCCTTTGGATATATACCCAAAAGTGGTATTACTGGGTCTTGAGGAAGGTTGTTTCCTAATTTTCTGAGAAATTGCCACACTGACATCCAAAGGGGTTGTACCAGCTTGCATTCCCACCAGCAATGCAGAAGTGTTCCCTTTTCCCCACAACCTCTCCA